>JABFAK010000009.1:0-27059 GCA_013266265.1 Fusarium sp. NRRL 66182 | reverse complement strand
GTGGCTGAGGAAATCAATCTCAGCTGTCGGCTTCTAGAAGATCTTTTGAGGCAAGCCATATCAACTTCACACACAACTCAACCGTCACAAGCTAACCCGCACACAATGAAAGCCCCGACGCCTCCCCAAAGCTATCGCCATTGTTGGCAACGCCATGGGACGCTTCTGGACCGTGGTGGGTTTTGGGCACCTGGCGCTGGGTGGCACTGGAGCAGTCTCAGCCGTCTGATGCTCTTGGTGACAGGACTCGCACTCAGAGTCCCCCATGACTTGTGGCATGACAGGGGGCGCATGCAATAACATAACTCTCTCTCTCTCCCTCCCTAGCACCATCTTGGCAGATACTCTCGGCCACCCTTGGCTTCTTAGCTTCTTAGCTTCTTGCCAGGTTCAGGGGTCCAAAGTTCCTCGTTGATCCACCAAACCCGAAGCGCCGCTCATCAGTCTCAAGTCTCGAGTCTCAAGTCTACGCCGCCGGGCCCGAATAAAACATCACCTTCCCCAGTCTTTTTGAACATCTGTCACATCTTCTAATACTCTTTTTGCTTCCGGTTGTTTCGTCAAACTGCCTCTTTCCGTTTTCACACACTCTCTATCCTACCTAAAACCCACTCTCGTTCTAGGTATATACCTACCTACCCACAAGCTTACAAGTGGCCGTCACTCCCTCGCTCCGACGCCTCTTGATAGCAGCTCGACAGCGTGAAACTTGCAGCTTTACAGAAATACTACTGCACTCTCAAATCTGCACATACACATACAAATACACGCCGCAATGTTCACAAAGGCTTTCTCCACCGCTGCGTTGGCACTTGCCGCCGCTGGCATCGTCTCTGCTCAGACTTACACTGACTGCAACCCGTTGGAGAAGAGTAAGTCCAACTAGCCAGCTAGCTGCGTCCCAGCCCGTCTCAGTGCCACCATCAGTTGGTTGTAGTCGACCTACACATGTGCTAACCTCGTCTCTACAGCATGCCCTCCCAACCCTGCTTTTGGCGACCAAAAGGTTGACTGCGATTTCTCAAAGGGTGAATGCGATGCTTTCCACGGCATGATCGGAACCAAGGTCGACTATAACAACGATGGTGCCTTGTTCCGCATCAACAGGGAATCTGATGCCCCTACATTCCGATCCGACAACTACCTCTTCTTCGGCCGTGTTGATGTCGTTATTCAAGCGGCCAAGGGCAAGGGTGTTGTCACCAGCGCTGTTCTCCAGTCTGATGATCTTGATGAGGTTGACTGGGAGTGGGTTGGTGGTGATGACGCTCAGGTTCAGTCCAACTACTTCAGCAAGGGCGATACCACCACCTACGACCGTGCTGTCTACCACCCCGTTGGCACACCTCTTTCTACTACGCACAAGTACTCGATCGAGTGGACCTCGACCAAGATTGACTGGCTTATTGATGACACCGTCGTCCGCACCCTGAACGCTGCTGATGCCAAGGGCACTGCTGGCTTCCCTCAGACTCCCATGCAAGTCAAGATTGGCACCTGGGTTGCTGGTGGCAAGAACAGCAACGAGGGTACCCGAGAGTGGGCTGGTGGTTGTGAGCTTTGTCCTGTCTAGACTGAACGAATAGTTGGCTAATACTGCACAGACACCGACTTCGACGATGCTCCCTTTGACGCCCACTACAAGAGCATCACCATCATCGACTACGCTGGAAAGGATGCCCCTGGTCTGAACAAGGGTGCCAAGGAGTACGTCTATGGCGACAAGTCTGGTGACTGGACCAGCATCAAGGTCAAGAAGACCCTTTCCGAAGATGATGATGAGGAGGAGGAGGAAGAGAAGACCACCACCTCCAAGGCTCCCAAGACCACCAAGACCGCTGAGCCTACCAAGACCAAGACCAAGACCACCGAGGCTAGCACCACCACCGAGGCTGAAGAGACCACTTCTGCTGAGGAGACCACGACTTCCGATGCCGAGAAGGAGACCAAGACCTCTGAAGTTCCCACCACCTTCACCACCGCTGCCAGCACAACGGTCGAGGCCACTCATTCTGCTACTGCTACTGCTGAGGCCACTGAGGGCTCTAGTTCCGGATCCGGATCCGGCTCTGATTCTGATTCTGGCTCTGATTCCGATTCAAATGCTGCAACCCAGACTGGATCCGGCAGCTCTCCTACTGAGCCCCCCAGCGATACCACGCCAGTCCCCGTCAATTCGGGCTCTCGCGTGGCTGGCAACCTTGTTGCCGCCGTTGCTGGTCTCATGGTTGCCCAGATCCTCATCTAAAATTCCACTTGTGCATTTACGATTTCTTGTTCTGGGGAAGAGTGAGAGCATGTAGAGCTGTATAACCTACGCGCGGAGGGCAGATCATTCTACTTAACTTCGAGTCGATCCTTATATGCTTGCCAAGGCGACCCAACCTTTTCATCACTCGGATGGTTTTGGAATGATACTAGTCATACACAAAAGAGACGGGCAGAGAAACGCTGGAAAACATGACAGTTGCATGACGCAGAAGGAAAAGGGCTCTTGGCAAGCAAACAACACGTTTACGAACAAATCTAGCGCTTTTTAATGGGCCCTGCTCTCTTATGCCCGCCAGGACAAATAGCTCCAGAGCCAAGCACCTTGGCCGGATTTCCCCCCTGGGGATGACGACGAGTACGTATGGTGAATGGAGTTTGTTTTCCTGTGCGGAGCATCACTAGAGATGGGCATGATCGAATGGATGGTGAAAGAAAGACATGGCTTGGATGAATTAGTACTTGGATTACATATGACGCATCTTGTTTTTGATGCCGTTTTTACGCGAGCGATACCTTTTGCAAATAGAAGTTTTTTTTGAAACACGATGAAAGTAGTGGTGCAATTTTGGCCATTAGCTAGAAGCAGTCGACGCGTCCGTTTGTTCTTGGTGACTGTGCCTCATTTCCCATCGGTCTGGGCAAACAATGTCCAGTCGGTGATGTACCTGCTGCATTTGGACATGAGGTAGCGTTCATCTAGACGATGCAGGGGATAGAGGACAAGGCAATCAGTTTATGCAAGGGCCGTGTAGCGAAGGATGGTTGTCAAGGGAGTGCAAAAATGTGCGGATGGCGTACGAGAGTGAAACCAGGTGTCTGATTGAGATTGCATGAGTATGATGTTCTATACTGCAAGATAATTAATTGTTTTTTGTACGTGTGTAACCAACCTCAACCTTATCTGTGAGATGGTCGATGTAAGGGGGATGAGAGCGGTTTGATAGCAAGCAAAATGTTAACTGTGGTCCGTAAGTGTATGTCTTGCGGAAGCAAATTGCGATGTTCAACTAGTTAGTTCTAGCTCCTTGCCGCCAAGCATGGGGTTACTGCATTTTGTATTGGTGTTTATCATGTTGACAGAGGCATTCTCGTTCACGACACGTCATGTTACATCCTTGCTCATCTCTTGACTCGTGTCGTTCAAGGATCAATCATATCGCAAAGGATTAAGCTCATGTGGCGCGGGGTTGGGTGCTGGGATCAGCAGTGGGTGGAGCGGGTATATGCAGGTACGTACGGTACATTCACAGAGTTTACTGTACTCGCTCCACTATAAATGATCATTGTTCCCTGTAACACTTGACTATCGATAGAAGTTGGGGGGTATTGGATGGGTACATACCTCTGTATAGGTAAGCAGATTAATTGCCACCGGCCGTGGAAATTAGTACAAGTAAACTGAAATCAGTTTGGATATAACAAAAAAAAAGGGAAAAAGAGGAAAGGAAAAGGAAAAAAAGAAAAGGAAAGAAGTGAGTATACTCAGCCTTGGTTGTTGGAAATACGTTTCTTTGACTCAGCCAGCCGGAGATAACTGTACTGTACCCCGGATTGACACAGAACAGCATCCACAGCGTACAGAGTATACTACTACAACCAAGGTACCTACTATTGAATCCTTAAGATCTTACTGGATATGGCATAATGATAGAGTTGGCGCTATCGTCGAAGCTCATGGCTAGCACTTGTTGCAGATCATAGCCAAAGCACGCCTACCTGTGGTAGACCTGAAAGTTGTTTTGTTGGCTTCATAGCCATGGCCTCGGCATATGTGTCGATGGATATGTATATGGATTCTGTGGTGACAGCTTTGACTGTAGCAGATGTAGTTTCACTGCTAGTACAAAGGATCATGCCTTATGGTGACAGTGACATCCATCCAAGCTGCAACGAGATATGGCGGTGGTGGATTTCAGCCTGCGATCTAACAGGTCTATTTGGTCTTAATTGACAGTGTATATAGTGGCAAAAATATTTTCACTGATTTGTATATCGAAAATGAGTGTTTGGGGTTTTCTGTACCGGGATCAGCTGAACAGAAGTGCTGATAGATATCTAGATACTGCCTTGGGCAAATATCTTAGCAGCTCTATCATAAGATACTATAGATATGTATACATTTAGCACCTACCTAGGCAAGTATTAGACATGAGAAGTTCCAAGTCATCCTTGCCAAGCTGCTTGCCTATCTCGATTTCCTAGATAGGTAGGTAGGGAGGTAGGAAGGAGTCACTGATACCTCACGACTTCCTACCTATCTAGTCCAGCCCCGATCTCTCCTTCTTTGATCGGTCTACTAAGAGATATACCTAGACTGAGCACAATCGACCCTCGGCAAAGATCATATCCTCATCTCAACCTTTAGACTGCCTAGAGAACAAAAGCTTCTACAGATATTACATTATCATCATCATTGTTGCTATTATTCTTCCTACATCATGGTTGCGATCCCTCCCCATCTACTCCGTGCTATTGCACAAAGCAACGTCAACCCGTTGCATGTCCGCGAGGCAGCCCGGGCTTCTCTCCTCCATACTGAGCACGTGCTGGAGCTCTGCCGACAACGTCGTGACGCTGCTATCGCTATTTCGTCTCCTTCATCAGCGACGACGACAAAGCAACAGATAGTGCCTCCTCATATACTACGCCACGCTGCTGAATCGAATGACGCCGATGAGCCTCGTCGCCTGCAGTCAGAAAGGACCCTCCAACATATCGAGAACGTTATTGGAAAGGTCAGGGGCTCGCAGCCTCACGTTGATTCGGGAGACAAGAACAAACCACCTACCAAGGTATACCGCGCCGTTCATGATGTTCACGCCAGTTCCAACGAAAGCGACCTTCCTAGAAAGCTCATTCGCGATGATGAGAACCCAGTCAAGGACAAAGCAGTGAACGAGGTATACGAAAACGTGGGCATCGTTCTCGAATTTTATAAAACCTTCAAGTGGCTGTCAATCGACAACAAAAACATGGATGTAATCAGCACCGTTCATTTCGGCAAACACTACGAAAACGCCTGTGAGTCGACAAGCCGAGGCCAGGTTCTTCCGCAGCAAGCATACTGACACCTGACAGTCTGGGACCCAGAAAGGCTACAAATGGTGTTTGGCGACGGCGGCGAGTTCCTGAACAATTTCACGGGATGTATCGACGTCATTGGCCATGAACTCACTCATGCAGTCACCGAACATACTAGCCCACTCGACTATTATGGTCAGGCAGGTGCCTTGAACGAACACATTTCCGATGTATTCGGTATCATGGTCAAGCAAAAAGTTCAAGATGAGCAGTCCAAGGTGGCGGATTGGCTCATCGGGGAAGATTGTATCCTCCCCGGCGTCAAAGGGACAGCTCTGCGAAGCATGAAGGAACCTGGGACTGCCTATGACGACCCTGTATTTGTAAGTCTCTTCCAGGATCACCAGAAGCAGCAGAGAGAACCAAAACAAGAGAGGCAGCAATAGGGGCTGACAGTCTACAGGGCAAAGATCCGCAGGCGGCTCACATGAAGCAATTCAAGACCATGTTTGAGGACAACGGCGGAGTGCACATATTCTCCGGCATCCCCAACAGAGCCTTTTACCTCGCATCCGTGAGTTTCGGTGGCTATTCGTGGGAAAAGGCAGGCAAGATCTGGTGGGCCGCTTTGAACGCCAAAAAGATCAATCCTAAATGCACATTCAAGCAATTCGCCGATGTGACGGTTGACTGTGCCCAGGATCTTTTTGGTTCATCTGCTTCTAAAACCGTCAGAAAGGCATGGGAAGAAGTCGGTGTCATGAAACCCCCGGCTGGGCCGGCTCCAGGAAACTGGTGCACCGTCCTCTGATGAGTCTGTTTTTTGTGCAATTAGACCTGGAGTCATGGCATACCTAGATTAGTACCAGGGTAGATGAATCATAAGAATGGTACTTTCCTACCCCAACCATAGTTTCTGTTGTCGACTGTGGCAGCAAGTAGTCAGTTCACACATGTATATATTGTTGAAGTAGGTACTTAAAGGCAATGGGTAACATGAATCACGACAGGCGTCTGATAATAAACAGGCCACATGTCACTATGCTCTTAGCCTATGCTTATAATAAACTAATACTCAATTGTTACTAGCTTATGCTCCTTCTAGTATATTTACATAGTCAACACAGCAAAACATACATCCTCGGCAAGATCTTGGCCCTCGAGACAAATCCTCGTTTACAGGTCAAGGGTCTGGCCAGCAACGCCAACAACAGCGGACTTGACCTTGGAAGCACCGACAAGAGTGTACTTGTAGGGAATATCCTTGCTGGTGAGAGAGCCCTTGGGAGCATCGTTGGTGGAGCCACCCAGGTCAACATCGTTGGCGGAGATGTTGCCAGTCGTCTTGGAGTCCTTGGAGATGAGGGCCTTCTTGGAGTTCTCAAAGGCAGTAGACTCGACAAGAACCTCGGCACCCATGCGAGAGTTGATACCGGTGACGCTGATGTCCTTGTAGTAGTTGTTGTAGATGTGGGCGAAACCGAAGCGGACAGAGGGGGCACGCGAGCCGATGTTGGTCCACTGGTTGTTGGCGTAGGTGACGTGGAGCTTGCCAGTGTCCTCGTCAGCGTTGTTGTCAGAGTGACCGACGAGAGAGGCCTTGTGGTGGTCGTGGAAGTGGCTGTTGGAGACGGTGACAAAGTCAGAGCCGTGGTTGACGTCGAGGAGGCCGTCAAAGTAGTCCTTGTCCTTGGAGAAGTCGGACGAGAGGTCGACATGGTCAACCCAGACGTTGGTGGAGGCCTGGATGTTGATGGCGTCTCCGTTGGCGGCGACGACGTCCTTGATGGCAAGGTTGCGGATGATGACGTTCTTCTGCTTGTGGATGTAGAGGCCGACGTTGTTGAGGGTGGCACCCTTGGCACCGACGATGGTCTTGTCAGAGCCAACGCGGATCTTGACGTCGCCAGAGATGTTGCCCTTGACGTAGATGACCTGCTTCTCGTCCGACTCGGCGGCCTTGCTGAACTCGGCGAGCGAGGAGACGGTCACGCTGGCGCCGCCGGCACCACCAGTGGTACCTCCGTTCTGGGTGGCGAAACCAATGTCGGCGGCGTCATCGAGGGCAGCACGCTTGACAAGGGTGGTGGTGGGAGTAGGGACGGCGCTGGCCAGAGCAGCGAGGTTGAGGAGACCGAGGAACTTCATGGTGACGGTAGGGGGGTACTTGTGTATATGTGGTGGTATTAAAGTAAAGAGTGGATGTCGGAGCCGGTCCAGACAGTAACGAATGAAGTAAGATAGAAAAGGTGGTAAAGAAAAGCTGTGAAGGATGAAGACTGTTTTCCAGACGGCCGTGAAGCCGTCTTATATACAGATATGAAGCCATCGCGAACCAAGAATGCCAGGCTTACTGCCGTGCCGTGATAACCGAAGACCGGAAACCTCCTGGGCAGTTCCTTAGCGATGGCACATAGTAGAGATGCAATAAACGATTTACATGGTGTTTTCTCAGGGTTCGACATGTTTGCACGAATGATATAATTCTCCGACGGGTTGACATGAAACGGACGGAGGTGGAGCCGTGAACCCGGGATGGGAAAAGCGGGGCAGTCTACCGGCCCACCCCGGCGGCTCGGGCTGTTTGCTGTCTTATTGTCTTGCACCTACGGAACAGACCGAAGAAACGGATCAAGGCTTGGGATGAGTAAGACATGGTTACATTCGTATGATGCGGGCTTTCAGTGAGAAGATTTGGTATACAAAGTAGAAAAAGACCGTTTCCAGATGATCATGCACCAGTCCGCCGCCATTGCTCCAGAAAAAAACTACTTCTAGTCCGGCGCGTTTCATGAACCGGTACTGTACAATTCTACATACGCCTCCGCTGAGGTTGTTGTTTC
This sequence comes from Fusarium sp. NRRL 66182, assembly GCA_013266265.1. NCBI lineage: Eukaryota > Fungi > Ascomycota > Sordariomycetes > Hypocreales > Nectriaceae > Fusarium > Fusarium sp. NRRL 66182. Next base: position 18,924 of record JABFAK010000009.1, on the reverse strand, counting down.
AGATCAACAACCCTGCTTCATCTACCCTCTAATTCGCCTATCACGGCAGTGCGGCAGTACGGCAGCATCATGACCTTGGCGAGCCGCAGTTTGCACGGTAATATCGCCCACGGTGGTCCTCTATCCTCACTTGGCATTTGGCTAAGCTCCAGCTAGAAAGAGCCTTCAAAAGATGCTTAACGATGGATGGGTTTTCGCTTAACAAGACGTTTGCATACTCGAATGACGTACTGACTGTGGATCGTGGCCAAGTAAGATGAAGAGTACATAGGGATATGAAATCATGGCATCTAGGCGGCTAAACATTGATAAATGCATATAAAATACAGACCATGTAAGTCGACATTTTGAGCCCCCTGTTTCGAGCACGTCTGTTATATACAGTACCTTGTATAGGTAGCTTTTTACATACTGTACCCATCTCCACACTCCACAGCCAACAGGTACCATGCCAAAAGTTAATAGTGAGCCTCAATATTCTCCCGCCAAGTCGGGGTCTACAACTTCTAGATTACGCCAAGGGAATCTTGGTCATACTATCTTGACTACGCGTAAGCTCTGTGGAGAAGCCAAGCCCCCTTTCACACCTGGCAGTTGACAGCTCGCTCTTGGATGCAGGCAGGGAGGTCAGGACGGAGACACTACACTACAGATACAGAGTACGGATACTGTAAGAAAGTTAAAACGTTCAACGACTGTTGGTGATCTGAGCCGATCCAATAGACGAAAGCCAATTTACAAAACTCAATCTTCCTGGCAAGTCTAAAGTCGCGGATAAATGACGCGACGTTATTGAATTAAAGTCTCGACCGGGCTTTTAGAAGAGCCTCAAGCTTCAATTGTTGAACGAGCACGTAACCAAGTCAAGAGATGGCCGTAGTACTGGACTGGTAGGGTACCTTTAGTCTGAGGATCAACTCGCATCTTGGGTATAATATTTGTTATACCAAGGGAGACATGCATGCGCTGGCTCTCTTGCATGCTCTCCAAGATCAATTGGCAACCATGTACCCCTTTCCTACGACGATACTTGTGAGCATGATTGATCACATACCCACTATACTCGTAATTTCTACCGTGGATAACACACGACAACCAAGTATCTCACAGCTGGAATGGTAAAGTCTAAGCACTTGGCGCAATCACCGCTTCTGGAGCCGTCCACGTCAGCATCGCCTTGTCTTGACAACCCCGTTCCACTCCAGTCTCAATTGCCAGGTCCAGTATCCTCTTGGGCATTATTTCGGCAGTGGACGATCCTTGGCTGCTGTCTTGATCTGTTCGAGAACCTCCCTACGGCGTGTTTCTCGGGGAGTTCTCAGCAATAACTCCCTCTCTCTCTCCTCTCGTAGGCAACTCGTCGCAAGCCTCGACTGCCGCCTCAAGCTCCTTTCCAAGCTCGTGCTATCCGGGGCGGCGAAGTATGTGAAACTCGACATTCGCCGTTGACGCTGCGAGCTATAGCACACTCAGTTTCGCTCCTATATCACGGCCAAAGGCACCGCAACTCCACAGCTCCGTGAAAAGGACATTCATATATACTGGTGGTAGCCGCGCATCCGCTAGGGGTACCTACTCTCCTTGATGAAGCTCATATTTCACGGCAGCCTGGTTCTCTTTGGAGGAATTCTGATGGTCTTGTAGTGGATAATATGGGTGATGTATAGTGTCTGCTCTCGTACGTCAAGGAGGAAGGCGAGCCTTCCCTCCCTCCCCAGATCACCATGGGAAAGAAGGAGCAAGGGAGGCTCGAGGAGAAAATGGATTTTTTTACTAAAAAAAAATCCATCTCTTTTCTCTTCTCCTTTTCCATGAATAGCCACCCAGGAAAAGATGAACACCCAGTCATCTCAAGTGCCGTCCTCGGCGGCTCCAAGCTCACACGCGTCACACGAGATTCAGTTGCGCTACGAAATTGCTGCCTCAACTTTCAAGAGCCTCTGCAAAATAGTCAACCACCCAACTCGCCCCGACATTCTCAAGAAAGCATGTTCTGCCACCGAGTTCAATTCGTTCCCCATTAAAAAGGACGAAACTGCCTTCTTCCGAGCAATCAACGACAGTACCGCAATCCCCTACCGGCTCAACGAACACATTTCTCAGCCCTGGCACAAGATCTTTCTCATGGTTCAGATTGATCTCTTAAAGGCCGACTGGCCCAACAAGCTGTCGGGACCTGCTCGGAAAGAACTTCAGCAAGAGCTTGGCCGCATGAACAAGCTCCTTGACCGCGTACTGAGATGTTTGGTTGACATCCTCGGAGAGCGGGGTGATGGAAGAGGAGTCTACGTGGCTCTTGAGGTTTTGAGAAGCTTCAAGGCCGGTGTCTGGGAGGGAAGCGAGAACCAGCTCTTACAAGTCGAGGGCATTGGCGAAAAGACAAAGGAAAAGTTGGTCAGAGCAAGCATCAAAGATATCAAGCAATTATCTAGGCTTGAGTTTTACCACATTGAGCGGCTCGTCAGTCGAAACCCACCTTTCGGTCAATCAATGCTACACAAGTTGGCTGGGTTTCCCTCTCTCACGCTCGACTTTGAGATTATCGGTCAACACGCTCCTGAGCCTGCAGCAAACTCGACAGTGCCGTGTGAAGCCAACCCAAGCGCATCCAGCACGCAGCTGACCAACGGAGCACTCTGGATTGCTCGTGCTTCCTTGGGATTTACAAACGAAAAGACACCCAGCTGGAAGAGCCACACGCCGTGGCTTACATTGACAGTGACGGGGAACAATGGGCGACTTGTCTGGTTCTGGCGAGGCAGTGTCAAAAGACTTGTTGGAGGGAAGGAGATGGTAATCGGTATCAGCGCAAAGAGTGGCGAACAACTGAGAGTTAGCTTGGCGTGTGAGGAGATTGTTGGGACCTCGGTGCAGATGGATGTTCAAGTGTGAGGGGGGAGGGGAGGATAGTACACATAAATTGAAGCCTCAAGGATCATGTATAGACTCAAGAAGGGATCATCAAAACGGACTTGCTATTCCTAGTCTGATGAGTATCGCGAACAAGGCACAAGGGAAAAGAGAGGCCAAGATGGTCAACACCAAGATCAGCCTCTCGCCTCTCACCTCTCACCTCCCACCGCCCAACTCGCGAGTCACCTGGACCCTGTCCAAGCGTGTTAGCTGCAGCATCGAATCCCTTGCAGCCTGGCCATACACACACACACTTGGCTCCAGGGTTTTTTCTTTCTTTTTTTGCGGTAATTAAATTTCGCATACAGAGGTGTTTATTACTGTAGAGGGAGACGTTGATCAGCCTTGTCCGAATATCCTTCCTGTTCTGACTAGGGTCTAAATCTAAGTGCGGGACAGCACAACGGCTGAATGTCACTGATGCTGCATTGGGTAAATACAGTGGTTGTCGTTGGATGGACCTTTAGTGGCTGTTTCACTTTTTCACCTTTTATCTTTACTTACAGAGCAGAGCAGAGCAGAGCAGAGTCGACAACTCATCATCACGGCCTATCCATCTACAGCCTTGCCGCTATGCGCCTTGGTTACATTGCAGGCAGCCTTCATGGGCACAGCACAGACTTGTTGTTGATGAACGGTGCCCAGCCCAGCCCAGCCTAGAGCCCTAGAGCCCTAGAGCCCTAGAGCCTTAGAGCCTTAGAGCCTTAGAGCCTTAGAGCCCTAGACCTGGCTTGTCTGGGTTGTTGCTTGTCCTTGTGACCCTAACAAAAAGATCATCTATCAACTTCCCTCCTTGTCTATCAAACCAATCTAGGATCGATACAGGGATCTTCAAAAGCTGAACTCGAGTCCCCACCAACCAACCCAAACAAACAAATCTCTCTGTTCCTGGGGCCTGCCTGCACCTTTCCAGATTAACCCTCCCCCCCCGGGATGAAGGTTGTGCCGTCTGACAATTCTCGCACTCGTACCCTATTTTGGTGCAGGCTGCGTTAAGCTTGAGATGGGCATCCATCTCCGGTGTCGATGCCTCTTTGGCTTCAAGTTGCAGAGGGCATAGCAGTCAATCATCTGGAGTAAATCATGCCGCAGCGACTTCAACCGCCTAAGCAGACGTGGCATTTGTGGCGGCGGAAAGGTGCAGTTTGTATTGGTGGACAATGATTGTGCTCTAGCACGGACGGGTGCTTATACCCGCACGAAGCCATCGCCATCGCCAGTGCAAGCAACCCCCCCTGCTACCCTGGGAGGAATATTTGGTGGCGTCCATTCTGATGCATTAGTATGCCCAGCTAATGTTGCCTAGTTGAACCCGACAAGCCTCTGACTCGACCGAGGGCTTTCAGCCAGTTCCCACCATGCAAGCCCAACCGTTGTGTTGTGCTTGTTGCCTTTAGGGACTTATAAGACGAGAACAGAGACCCGGCCGGAGCAAGATTCTTGGTGCACTCTGTTCAGAAGCACCCTCTCTCTTCTGTCTGTCTGTCCATCTTCCTGATCAGACATGTTGCAATCAACTCTTCTCCTCGCCTTCACAGGCTTGACTGTTGCGACTGAGAGCTACTTCCTCAGCTCCAACAAAGCTCAGTACGAAGGCCTCTCTCTCCTCCCCGGCTTCAGTCCTCGCCCCCAGGTCCTCAGCCTAACAGAGTCCTGCGGGGCTGGCCGAAAACAGTGCGACAACACCTGTATCGAGACGAGCGGCCAGTGCTGCAACAAGGGAAACGGCGGTTACTGTCCAGACGGATATTACTGCCAAAGCTCTGGCTGCTGCGAAGACGGAAAGGTTTGCACTGGTCCTCCAACTGGCTGTACCGAGGGCAAGGTTCGCTGCGGCTCGGCTTGTATGCCTAAAGGCAAGGTATGCTGCCTCACCGGATACTGCGAACCAGGCCAGAGGTGTACCACGGATGGCAAGTGTACTGATGGAGGCTCTGGAGGCTCTGGAGGTAGCGGTGGCTCCTCTGGGGGTAGCTGCTTGAGTTTCCAGGAGAAGTGCGGCGATGGCTGCATGCCCAAGGGAATGGTATGCTGCAAGACGGGTTACTGCCTCTCCGGCCAGACCTGCACAGACGAGGGTACATGCAGATCTGGTTCCAGCAGCTCTGGCGGCTCGTCTGGCGGCTCGTCTGGCGGTGATTGCTTGAGCTTCCAAGAGAGGTGTGGCGATGGTTGTATGCCCAGGGGTATGGTGTGCTGCAACACGGGCTACTGTCTCTCTGGCCAGACTTGTACGAGTGAGGGTACGTGCAGATATGGTTCCTTTGGGGGCTCTTCTGGAGGTACCTGCCTGAGCTCCCAAGAAACTTGCGGAAGCGGCTGTATGCCCAGGGGAATGGTCTGCTGCAACACGCGCTACTGTCTCTCAGGCCAGATTTGTACTGGAGAGGGTACCTGCAGATATCGCTCAAGCAGCAGCGGTGGCGGCAGCAGCGGTGGTGGAAGCAGTGGAAGCGGCAGCGGCAGCGGCAGCGGCTCAGACGACGACGACGACGACAATGACACGAGCTTTTCCCTCACTACCGATATGGAGCCCATCACACAAACCTTTGACTCACCCTCGTTCACCGGCCCCTCATTCACTGCTCCTTCGATCGACCCCGTTCCTACAGTCGACGACGACTTCCCTACATTTACTGCTGAAGCCGCACCGACTGGTCCAAGGGCTGGCGTTGATGATAGCGATAGCAGCGGAGGCAGCAGTGGTTCGATCAACCTGCCCAGCTTCTTCGTTGGCCTTGCTGCCATGATCCCTCACTTTCTTTGAGCTATGGCGGACCTTGTGCTCTTCCTTCAAGGTCGATGTGCGAATTTTGTCGTTGTGATTGAACTTTGGACCTTTTTGTATCATGCAAGAGATGGAAGTGATTCGTGGCAATCATCTAATGAGTAATGCGGCAACGAGCTTGGAGACGTGTCTTGGTATGCGCAAGTTCTTGATAATATACCCCGAATGAACAACTGAATATGCTTTATCCCTGTGACGTACATACAAGCTTGCTTTGCGTGCACTAGTCACTCATGCTCGCAGATTGGGAACACTAGGGAAACTCTCTCACTACATGTAAAGAACTAATTAATACTTGGATTCTCGATGATCTTCCGTTAGACATGCAATAGAAAGCCGTCTAGTTGAATACGTGTCTATGTTTATGTACTTGACTCTATCAATGCCCGCTCTAGAATCCCAATTCACCGCCGACGACCTCTAAAGCCTCCCTGAGCAGGCTCCCGACCTCCTCGTCGCCAGTCACTCCAGATGCTCGTACTATAAGAGGATACAGTCTCAACAGATGCTTCCTCTCCTCGCTCTCGATGCTGCTCAATTCCGGAATGGCGCTCTTGTCGCTCTTCAAGTCGACAAGCTTCCGCAGAATCCATGAGAGTTCCTTTCGCTGGCTCAGAGGCTGAGGCATCTTGCCTCGGAGAGGCTGATCGGCAATGTATGCCCTCAGCGTCAGCGCGCATCGGAGTATCAGGAAGGGAGCGGCTGTGCTGGCGATCCGGGCATACAAGGTAGTGGGTGACTCGGTGAGACGGCTTTGTTTGGGGTTTGGCGACTTTGGCGTTGGGGGCTGGATGACGATTGCTGGCTCATCTCTGACAGAGACCATGGTGAACAACACTTGGCAAGCAACATAAGCCATGCTCACACGCTTCGTTGGCGGTGCAGATGTGGTCCGGCCTGCACGCGGTGTGTACAATGCCGATAAACCTCTCTCATGGGTGCCGTTGATGGACTCCTCGTCTGGCGAGGGAGCATGGATAATAGACGTCTTGAAAAGACTTTCTGCGTACGCCTTCCGGGCCTTTTCTGAAACAGCCGAAGCCCCGAGAGATGGAATGATGAGTTCTCGCAGCTTGTGAAACGAAGTTATGTCAAAGCTCTCGTCGCCTACAAAGTCGGTCCCCGTGGGAGCACTGCTGCAGTCTGCGCTCAGGATGCCATCAGCAATAGCCACTATTGTGGTCCATATATTCTGCGTCACCCCATGGGGCAGTTCAAGACTAGTTATTTGCGGAAGCGTCGCCTCGAGGACGCCAAGTGCTGTAGAGGTGGCCAGTCTCCATGGCTGCGTGGACTTGGTCACTGTAGAGAAGCCGTATTTAAGTGCAATGGGCTTGCACAAGGCTTTCAAAGCCTCGTAAAAAGAATCACTGCGATAGATGTCCAAGTCTGATGAATGATCAAGAATGAGCTTCTCCAGCGTCTTCATGCTCGCCTTTGAAAGCGCAATGTATGTGCGTCTAGGCCCAGGCTTGGATGAATTGGCTTGCACAAAGGGCAAGATGACGAAATCTGCAACTTGAGTAATCATGGCTGATGGAACTCCTTCGATGTCTGTTCGGATCATCTGAATAGCCTCAAGAATGTGCGCCTGCAAAGGCGTCACGTACTCGATGTCTTGGATGTAATTGCCGACAGAAGCCTCGTCCAAAGTCCTTCTAAGCAAGTTCAAGACTCTCCTGACTCTCTCCACCTCGAGCACCTCTTGAACGAGGCGGTAGATTTCTGTCAAGACCAAAACATAGGCGACAAGGCAGTTCTGGTTGTCCTCGGCCTTTTCGTTGATAGGCTTAGAGGTCGGGACTCCTCTTGCCCATAAATCCCATGCAGTGTTGACGGCAATCTCGTTGAAAACCGACTTGCCTTGGTTGTTGGTCTGAGACAGTATATGAGCAAGGGCCTTCAAAGTTGCAGTGTTGATATCCAAAACTTCAAAGTCGAGCAGGGTAGTGAAATGTGTAAGCAATTCTTGCCACAAGTCATTGAATGAGGGATGGACTGTAAGAATATCGAGATAGTTGGCGAGAAGACTTGAGATACCGTTGAGGACCACAACAGCTGTCTCGGTCCATTCAGTCCGGTCGCTATCCTCTGTTTCTTCCGCTTCTTCCGACTGCAAGACTTTTATTTCTTGCTCGATCGACGACAGTAGCGTAAAGACAACTGATTTGACACATATCGACCACGACTCTGGACTAAGACGGTCGCCGTATGCATCAAAGATTCTAAGCAAAGTCTGGACTGCACTGTTGCGAAGCTCAAGTCTGTCGTCAGTAGTGACATTTGTCAAGCGAAGCAAGAGCAACATCCACAATGCTGCATCAGAGCTCTTGTGGCCATGGTCAGCGGCCATCTGTTCTAGGTCAGATAACTCAGTGCCCTGCATCATGTCTGCGGTTATATCAAGAGACTCGTTTTTCGCAGAGAGGAAATCGGACAACACCCAGAAGAACGTGACCGTCTAGAGAGAATTAGTGCTGGCCGTGACAAGTAGCATGGAACTTACAGTCAAAGCAATGTTAAGGTCATCATCTTGTGAGCAAAACTTGTACAGGTTGTCGACCAAGATCAAGAAGCACGAGTTTGGCAGCGACGCCAAGAAGTCGGAGCATATAAGCTGGAGGGAGTTGAAAGACGACCTAATAAGCCTCGCTGATCTGGTGTCAAGGAGGATTGGGTTGGCTGAGGAGCCTCGACGATACGTAGAATCAGCTTCTCTCGATATGAAAATAGTGCCTATGATTTCAAAGGCGATATCCCATCCTCTGATGAGACTCTCTCCGTTACCCTCGATGATACTCTGCAGACCGTCAAGAATGATTTTATGAATATCAATATCCGTCGAGTGACTTGCGAGAGAAACCTCTCGACTTCCTTGGAGCAGAGGCACTAATGACCTACGCAGGGCCTCGAAGAACCGCAGCTGGATCTCACCACGGACATCTTCTGGAAGTGAAGACGTGATATTGGCAGCCTCCAGAACCAGTTTCACCAGTATGTCTGCTGCTCTGGTCCGAACAGACGAGTTCATTGTGGGGGACGTCAGTGTGTCGATGAGTTCTTTTGTCAGCGCGTCCCAGCCCGACTCTTCGGGGCTGTATTCCAACAGTCTCTCGATATTGATGGTAGCGATTTCGCCAAGCTTGGCAAGCGCAAATTGATCCTCTTGGGTTGATCCAGAACTCATCTGGCCGGAGAACCTTCGGTTCTGCACCGCTGGTGTTTTGAGCTGTTGCCCGTCGGATGATGTCCGAGGCTGAATGTTGGCCTCGGGCTGTTCAACAGGCTTCTGTACCAACAGACTGCAAATAGCCGCCACAACTTCCAGAAAAGGTTCGTTGGGAAAGTCAACTGTGCTTTCGATCAGCCTCGAGGCTGCTGTCTCAACCGCACGAACCTCGGAGCCAAAGTTGGCCATCAACGTTGCGGCTTCATTATCACCTGCTTGGTCGGATCCCCGGTTCGGTGTTCTGCCAGGCGTTTTTCCGCTTACAAAAAGCACAAAGTCCGCCTGTTGCAGTGTCTCTAGGATAATACTCCATGCCCCTGCCAGGGTCGGGCCTAATGCAATGCCCAGGTTCAGAAGCGCTCGGAGACATAGCAGGTTTCTGGTATTCAACGAAGCTCCAGAAGCATCCAACGATGCCTGCCGTTGTCTATCGGCGGTGGGTGTGGTAGGTGTCAAGCTGTCAACGCTCAGGAGGCCCCGGGCATTGCTGAAAAGACTCCCCTCTGTCGGTGTGCTTGGTGTCTGAGGTCGAGCTTGTCCAGCGTTGACGCAAGCTGTGAGAACATTTGGCGGAACAGCTGCTTTTCCCAATGTTGTCAGAAAAGCATCCCGAGGGGTGGATAACTGCAACAGCCCGGCGACATGAGCAAACCTTTGAAATGCGCGCACTAATCCATGATAGTATTCCGAGTCTAGCGCAGCGTACAAGAAAGTTGAGCAGGTCGCCAGAATCGCAGGCCAACATTCTTCGACGATTGTGGCACAAATCTTGACCTCGGAATGGAGAGGATGGTCTTCTAGGGACAGAGGGTTCAAAGGAACTGGGTTTTTCTTAAACGACGCCGACCTTTCTAATTTCCCCCTTGGGGCTATGTGGTCTGACTCGGCCTGCGGTGCAGGGGAGTCACGGCCGGTTTCTTGCTTAGACGCCCTCTTCCGATTCCTTGTTTCGCTCTGCACGGTAAGGGGCAGGACGAACTTTGCGAGACCGTCAGACACAGACGATATACAAGCCAGTACCAAGCTGTAAAGATAGGATTCTGGTATAGGAGGTGCTTCCGTTTTGTCAAGCTGGTCGATACAAGGAACGCGGACGGAGCTCCATTGTGTGCTGATACCTGTAGTAGTGGTTTCAGTCCCAACAGGCCCTGTCATCAGTCCCGTCATACCGCTGGCTTCAATAATGGCTTGATCGGAAGAATTGTTCGGGTTTGAGCTAGTGGTAGGCAAGGAGGACTGATGTCCAAGTCCAATCACAGCAGGCTTCTCGGTACTGAGACGCACAAACGTGGCAATCAAGGGCTTGAGGACATCCCTCTCGCCTTCTTGAGCATCGAACATGGCGTATATCCGCCTGAGAAGGGCATGTTCTGCAAAAATACCCCGAAAGACCTCCATACACAGTGCCCTTTTCCAGATGGTTTCGTCTTGGTCCAGAATTTGTGTTAGAACAGCCAGCGACTCGCCGCATTCTGACGGCAAGATGCTGATGTGTCTACGTAGCATAGTGTAGAGAATCCGCACCAGGCGCACAGTAGTTGCAAAGTTCGGCCTTCCCTTTAGTGCACTTATGATAAGTGGCATGACTCTCATACGCAAGATCTGAGCTTGCTCGGGATGATTACTGAAAACGCTAGCGTGGTTTGTGATGACGGATTCAATGAGTTCGAGTCCAAATGTCTGTGGAAGCCCTGAAACACGGATGAACTCTGGCCGCTGGTTCTCTGTCATAAGACACAGGTCGTTGAAAATCTAGCCAAGTCAGAAGTGGTTCCCAGAGACCCAAGAGTCACATACTCGATATGCGTCAGTAGCCGCAGGGTGGTTTTCTGAGTACTCGGCGTCGCTGGTTGCAGATGCATCGCCCGTTTTTTCTGCCTTTGGTCAGAATTGGTATTGGATTCTTGTCAAGTATGTATACTCACTGTCTTCAGCAACAACTTTGTCAAATACAGACACGACGAGCTGCTGGAGCGTTGCTGCTGAAGTATGGTTCACAATGGCATTCTTGCTGCTCTGAAGAGTAAAGCAAATGTTCAGTGTCGTCACCAGCAAGTTTCCCTTGAGATCCGATGCATAATTCTGGAGAAGTGAAGGCAGTGCCTGCAAGATCTTGAGTTGCACATCCAAGCCAGCTGAGGTAGCTTGCATCAGAGCTTCCAAAACTTGGTTCAGCCTGGACCGCGGAAGAGCTTGGGCAACAATGAGACGCTGAAGACAGACGATAGCAATGGCGGTGAATTTGGCGTTTTTGGTACCACAAGCAATGATGAACGGGTTGACAAAGTTGGGTTTCTGAGAGAGCTCTGTCTGCGAATTAGATATAGGTAGCTGTCACTGACAAGGGAGTGTCTTCAAACCTTCAGGCGCAGTCTGCTCGGATGGATTTCTCAGATTCTTGAGCTCTTCTAATGACTTTTCTGCTGCCTATAAAATTATGAGAAAATATTCATAGCAAAAAAGAAGTAGCATGTCTCACCTGTCGCAAGTCATTGTGCTTCCTTTTGCTCTCCTGAATGAGGTTCGCCAGTTCCGTGGCGAGGAGTTGAGTCGTCATCTTGGGTTAGCCGCGCAAGCTTTCAGCTCAGAGCAGAGCATGTGACTTATCTGCAAGTCCATGCAGCTTTATTTTCCGATCTTCTTTGTTGCTAGACGACGTATCTCTTCTTACAATGCGCTGTTGTGATCTGTATCTGTAGGCAGTGATGTGTCCCTTGTAGATGAGGCGGCAGAATCACTCACCGCCTGCTTTTCACGTGGACCGTAGACTACCCATCTCATGGAAGTGACCCTGGTCGCCTCATGCCAAAAGGTACTTGTCATCATGACAACTCTCACGCCCTTTCTGGTTCCCATCATAGAAGTTGATATTATTCCTTTTGAGAGACTTTATTCACTATTTTCGACTGCATATATAGACTTAAACGCATGTGCATTGAATGCGTATACCTCATCAAATAATGTCATTTTCAACCTACATAGCTCCAACTGAAAATCCCATCATGGTAACATACCTTGATCATTTATTTAGCTGGTCGAAATCGTGATCAGGGTGAGATCCATTCTATCACTAAAAAGAGTATCGAATCAACCGCAGGATAGCACACAGACGTTGCAGTATAGCTGTGTGTGTTGAGCTCAGGTCGCTACATGTTTTTTTTTTTTTGCGCAGAGGGAATATTCAAGTTCGTGCGTCGGACAAATCCTAGAACTGGCCTTCTTTACCTCCTAAACGAAGAACAGCCAAGTATAGAAGCAAGAGATAATACACATGTACGCGCATTGCGATGACGGCACGTGCAATATTTTTGTGGCGTTCAAATTCGAGCAATCATTCCACGCAACACAAAGTCCAAGGCTCTTTTTGGGATTTTCAGAATTTTACCCAAATAATAGAAAAGGCCGACTTGGCCCAAGCCTGGGCTCTGGCAAGAGGACGCCGCTTGATGCTCGTTAGTCTACGAGTGCGGATTCGTTGAGGCGGCAAAACATACCAACTCCATAACCTAGTTTTGCACCTTGTTTTCTAGCATCTAAGAACCTTAGACCGGGACGTTGTTAAACAGGTAAGACACGGATTCTCCGTTGTGGGTTCGTCGGATGGCCTGACAACTAGTTAGCAACCCGCGATGCTCAAGGAATGCGAGACCGTCATACCTCAGCCAGGGTTCCGGACACATCAATGACCTTGAGCTTAGGGCAGCGGTCAATCTTGTCACCCACTGTAGAAAGGTCAGCATTTCGCGCTTTTCCAACTGCGCAGAGTTACGCTTGGAAACTGACAAGGAACGGCTAGAAAAAGGTTAGCGAGTATTCGCGAGTAGTTTGTAATAGATGTCGTCGTGATGCTACTTACTGTTCGTAACAACAAGACCAGAGAGGCAAGAATTGTTGATGGTGTCGATGGCCTTGCCGCTCAGAATGCCGTGGGTAACAATGGCATAAACCTCCTTGGCGCCATGCTGGTTCACGGTCTCAGCAGCCTTGGCAAGCTGCGGCAAGATTAATTGGTGTCGCAAATAAAGGGTTGGCCGTGACTTACAGTGCCACAGGTATCCGCCATGTCATCGACGAGGATGGCGACCTTGTCCTGGACGTCACCAACAAGCACCATGCGGCCAACGACGTTGGGGCGGGGGCGCTCCTTGTGAATGAGGGCGAAACCAGTGTTTAGGCGGTCAGCGATAGAGGTAGCACGCTTGGCACCACCAGCGTCGGGCGAGACGATAACGCAGTTTTCCACGTTGAGGTTCTCCCGAATCCAACGGAGGACTGAGGGCTCAGCATACAGGTTGTCCACGGGAACATTGAAGAACCCCTGGATCTGCGAGGCATGAAGATCCATGGTTATGACATGATTCTATGCCACTGTCAGTGAATGCCGCAACTGGTACTGGCAGAAAACATACACAACCAGAAACCTGGAGCATGTTTGCAATCAGCTTTGCACTGATGGGAGCTCGCGACTTGTCCTTCTTGTCCTGACGAGCATAAGGGAAGCTCGGGATGACAGCGGTGATTCGTCTGGCCGACGCAGTTCGACAGGCGTGAATCATGATGAGCAGCTCCATCAAACCATCGTTGACATCTCCAGGCGCAGTCGACTGGAGAATAAAAACATCCTCATCACGGACCGACTCTCCGATAGAAACACTAGTCTCTCGGTTAGAGTAGTTGAGGCTCATTGTGTTGGCGATATCGATGCCAAGCCTGAGATATATCAGCACACGTACAAACTCGCAGACGCTGCGTCACGCTCCCTCATGGAACAAGAGGCGCGCTCTCAGAACAACATACCGACTGGCGACCTTGGCACTGAGACCCGGGTGGGAGCTCCCCGAGATGAGTTTGATTTCGTTTGCCATTTGATCCAACATTGTCGAAGAAAGGAAGAGAAAAGAGCGGGGCGAAGAATTTTGGGCGGCGAGCAATAAATAACCGCGGGTTAGAGTCGGTAACTAGCAGTGAGGCAAGGCAAGGTATGTGATTCAGGCGGCTGGTGATCAACGCGTAGATGAAGCCAAGTCCAATGCACGCAAATGTAACTGGAGCGAATCTGCACAGGAGTAGGGTAGAAGGGAAGCTCCAACTACGATCCGGAATCAACAATGAGGTTCAAAGTTTTCCATCGCAGGGCCCGGAGTTGTGGAGCAAATCGGAGCTACTGGTACAGTATGATACTAAGCCTACTAACCTAGACTACCTAGACTACCTACCTACCTACCTACCTACAGAGGTCATGTGATTGTGTGTGATCAAACTTTGAGCTTGAGAGAAATTCTAATCAATCCGCGTGGAGGCGTAACTTGATCTGGCTGTAAAGACAAATCGTCGAGTCATGTCATGGTGGGCGCAACAAGTGAAAGGACTGTCAGCACTCTCAACCACATTCGTCCATTCTCATTCCAGGCAATCCGACGTCATGTCAGCTCGCTCTTGTGGCTCTGCCTCTACAGTACAGCGCAATAGTATAGGTACCTAGTTATCGATAGATAGCACCTAGACCTGCCTATAAAAGAGAAAAACACTGCCCCTCCTCTATTGCCGGCTTGCGCCGGAACCTTGGCAGGATAAAAGATGGAGCAGGCTTGATAGTCCGTTCTTTGTTTGCCCAGTGAACAAACTTCGGCTCGACAACAAATTTACCATCTACGAGCCCGGAATCTGTTCTTTTCTATTCCAACAACGTATCGTCCAATTGGACTGATCGCTGTTCTCTCCACCGATTCATCTCCTCCAACAGCAGCCGCCACGTGATCCCGCAGATCGTCGAACCACTGATTTGATGCCCCGTCACAGCTCTTCATCTTCAAACTTCACCGCTTGCCCGCCTCACCTGTCTCATGCAAACCATGTTGGATCCGGCCCGTATTCCAGCATGGCACACCATCATTCCTTTTCGCCGCGACTGAGTCCGGCTCTCGCTTCCACGTCGTCCCTCCACGACATGGCCCGCAACCGAAAACTCCGCCTGCTCGTCGCCGCCACCGGTCCCCGCGATACCTCCTGGGCTCAGGCACTCGTTGTGCGCCTCTCCAAAAACCCACAGATTGAGGCGCGAGCCATTGTCGACGATGTTGTTCCGCGCTTGACACAGACTATCATTGTGATGCAGAATCGGGGGTTGGCGTTGGGAGCGGGCGACCGGGCTGACGATATCGAATTCTACCGGCAACAGGCATTCGAGCTGGTCGAGTGGGCAGATCTCATGGTCTGCGTGCCGCTCGACGCAGACAGCATCGCAAAGATGCTGGCTGGCGTGACCGACACATTCCTCGGCGAGGTGCTCAGAGGATGGGATACACAGAAGAGCATTGTCCTGGTTCCCGGCATGAGCACGCACATGTGGTCAAACCCAATGACCAAGAAGCACTTGAGCAAGCTGCACCGGAAATGGAACTGGATGCGGGTGGTGGCACCGATATTATGGCATTACGAAGGGACGCCTAACCCGAAGCGAGTGCCGAATTGGAATGGCTTCAACGAAGTTTTGGGCATAATCAAGAACCAAGCCGACTTGTTGGGGCTCGGACGAGATGTTGAGGTTGCGACGGGAATGGCCATGCCGGATGATGCGGGCGTGAGAGTCCAATCCAAGTTGCCTCCAGAGATATGGACCATCATTCTCGACTACGCGGGAGATTGGGAACTGGCCAAGGCCCTGGGGATGTATACAAAACTACCGATGCCCTCAACATGGTTAAGTCAGCCTAGAGATCCTGCCGACCCTCTAAAAGTATATGAGCACGAGCTTGAGTGGACGGTTCTGACCTGCAGCTCGGCGGCGGTCTGTAAAAAGCTGTCGCAATCCCCTCCAGAATTCCATGACATCTCTGCCCTGGTGATCAAGCTAGTGATCAAGTTTGGCCTTATCGACGTGTTGGCGTACATGGAGGCCAATCGACCTGACCTCTTCAAGGCCTTTGATGGAACGACACTGCCGACCAAGGCTTCAGCGTATTATCCACGCACGGATGTCTTGGATTACTGGAAGCAAAGCAGATGGTTCAGGGACCGACACGTGTACGATGCAGAAGCAGTCGACGGTGCCTCAAGATTTGGCCATGTTCGCGTCTTGGACTGGTGGTGGCGACGGTCTGGATTATCGATGCGATATACCGAGTCGGCGCTGGAGCAGGCTAGTGGAAACGGCCATCTCTTGGTTCTCGAATGGTGGCGTGACGCAGCAGCGCAAGACGACAAGGTTGTCCTACGACCGGGCCGGTCACTCTTGTGGGCGACACAGCATGGACAAGCTGATGTGCTTCGCTGGTGGGACGCTTCGGGTATTCCTGCTGCGCATGGTGACAGTGTCGCCAAGATGGCAAGCCGCTGGGGCCAGGTCGAGGTTCTAGAGACGTGGAGACAGCTCAAAGGCGACGACAAGCTTGTATTCGATGCCGAGGTTCTTGTCTCGCCGACCATCTTCAAACACCTCGCAGTGCTTGAGTGGTGGCGCAACTTTGCTCACGGAGAGCTTGAGGGCATGGAGGGTCGGAAGAAGATGGTAGAGTTCCGAACGTGCAACATCGAGGAAGCGCTCGAAGACAGTATAGGAGACCAAAGCGCGGTTCGGCGATGGTGGACACAGAACGGGCTGAACCTAGGGCTGCGTGATGAAGAATGGCTCAAGACACGTTATCTCTAGAGCAGGACCCCGACAGTTGGGGTTTAGCTACTGGCGGCGCATGAACCGAGCGGAGGCGTGACAGCCCCTGAGATCCGGGTCCTTGGGTCTAGAAGTGGTGTGGCAGATCAGGATATCGTTGTATTGAGGATATGGACGAGCCTTATTATGCATGTGCGGCATGGTAGAGTAGAATCGGCCAGGAGATGATGGCTCATACTGACATCAGTGAAGGGGATCAGAGGATGATGCTGCTCGCACTGGATCGTTCATATCTTGGGGCGCAGGCGTCAGCAAACATTGGTATGGAGTCTTTTGTTGAGATTGATCTACAACAAGGATATTACTTGTATGGCATTAATGAAGCATGTAAAGCGTGTCTTTTTTTTAGAAGTATTGAAGCTTTTTTTTTAAAAAAAAATTATTTTATTTTATCTTGGGAGTAGTGGCATGTCGAATGCATGAAACAGGAAAATCATTGACTGAATATGCTGGTTGATGCTCTACACAAGCTTGGTGTTTGAGAAATACGATTTCAGCATCTCTTTGCTTTGAACGTTTACGTCCGGCGAGCCTCTGGATCCTAACACAATTTCTTTGTGGAATTGCTAACCATAACGACTCCAACCTGTCGACGATGCTCATCATCAAGACCGGTTCTGCTACGTACTCGAGATTCGGTTTGAATCGCAATCTCAGATTGCCGTGCATACACCCTCTTAGCACAATCCGCCGAGCGGGAACCTCATATCTGGGGGCGGACCCTTGCAGTGAACATGAACATGGTCACCGTTGTCTATGACCGGCCCGGTTCAGAGATGGGAAAGGGGAACTATCGACCACTTAAATGTTAGTGTTTGAGCTTATATTCAGCTTTGCGACTTGTTATCTGGACAAGGATCGAGACTTCTCCACACACACACACACACACAGTCCTTAGCTCGACTAGATCGAAAGGCAGTTGACTGGCCATGCCTTCTAGAAGACATTCTGCCCATTCATGGAGGATGATGAAGGCTTCTATACATGAACGTGGCGCTGGGCTTACAGTAGTTCATCATGAACGCGAACGACCGGAGACGGCAACACTCTAAATACCGGCAATGCTAGCGACCGGCAAAGCTGAGCTGAACTAGAAAAAAAAAGAAGAAAAAAACCAACCACTTGTTGCTGTCGAAACGGGTACCTGAGAAGTGGTACGCAAAACGACCTATACAAGGGGGGAGAGGGTCATCTCGTTGCCGGGCGGTTCCGTACCCACAACTCCCATATACACAGTATTTTTCTTGATGAAATGGCACGTCCGTGATGCCACTTTTTGTATTCATTACGTTTCTTTTACAGCTTGGCTGGCTCGGCATTCGCGGGGCCCCGCGAGTCCAGAACAAGGAGCTTCTCCAAATAAACTGGAGAGGTTTCTTGTTTTCTGGATCCGCGGGGGAGAGAAGAAGAAGAAGAAGCGGAGAGAAACGCGGGGGATCTGGGGTAAACTGCTACCGTACATCTTGTCACAGCAAGGCAAGGCAAGTGAGGGTATTCGCAAAAGTGACGGGCTTAATTGGGGAAACACTCGACGTGAATTGGGGTAACTTCAAGGAGGCACAGGATAGTGTGGAATATTCCATCTTGCTAATTCACCTATTTTCTTATCTCTGCGCTTCTCCAATTTTGTGCGGGTCAGCAAGTGTTTTTGCTGATAAGAGAAGAGAATACTCTGCAGGGTTCATATCAGATATGATGACTCGGGGCAGCGCAGATTATCCCTCAGGCACGAACTAACAGCTTTGTTAAGCTTGTGCTGCAGGCAGCATTGATTTTCTTTGTTGCTACGACCAATATCGTCACGTAATAATGAATTACCCCAATAATGTGACAAGCAGGGTTTTCCACGCTTAAAACCCATGCTTAAAATTAGCACCGAAAAGTCTCTTCTGTTTCCCCCGCATTTCTTTCTCCGCTTTCCAGATACTGTTTCTAACAACCGCGTTGGTTAGCAAGGCGTTTCTCTGCCGGTCATCGTCTTGATGCAGCCTAGAAATAAATCGCTCGCATTTATCACGTCTTGAGGAGCATTGAGTTTTCTGCGGCAAGAGTCCTGCATCGGAGCCGCGATATGTGAGCCAAGGTGTTGGGCCCGGTGCGCGCCCAAGCTATTCGGGAGGCTCTGATCCTTACTCGGTACAGCCACATCTCCTTCCTATGGACAGGGTACGGGTAGTCCGACGGTGGTTGGTAGTTGGTTGTGGTTGGTGGTAGTGATGATGGCGAGGGCTTGTCGGGGGCTAGTTTTGGATGGCGGTCACTTTGTTTTCGATATAATTCATCTTCACTCTCATAATACAATATTATATATTTTTTTTATAGCTA
>JABFAK010000008.1:0-92128 GCA_013266265.1 Fusarium sp. NRRL 66182 | reverse complement strand
ACTTGAATGTTTTTCGTGATCTCGTGCTCATGTTTTGTCATGATATACCGTATTACACACAACCTTGGTTGAGAACCGCCAGTTCCGGTACGGTATGCTCTAGGGTTGGTCCACAACAAATAAGAGTCACTAGCACGGCTGCCACACTATGTTGATCTCATCTATCTTTGGACAATGACTGTCGACCCGACTCACTCATTGCCGACTGAACCAGGCGCATGTGCCCACCTCTTGGTTGTCTCTCATGGCCTTGTTTGCTTGTGGTGTGCAGGACCCTGGTTCATTGCCCAGACGCAAGTAGAAATGCTTGGTGCAGATTACAGGTTGTTTTGCTTCTATCATGCATGCACCTTATTGCCCGTACCCGGCCGGCATGTGAATGCGTGCATACGTGATAAGGCATAGTTATTACTGTATAAACCTGGGCCAGCAAAACCTTGATTTGATGTGGAATGATGGGTGTACTGGGTGGGGAGTTCCGCAACTTGGAAGTAGTTTTGTTAACTGTGACTTTTTCGATTCTTTGACTAGATAGATAGACCTTGTTATCGCCCATTTACAACCCGGGACACGCTAGCTAGTTGCTCCATTTCCTATCCAGTATGACTCTTGTCGGGATGCTGAGATGGCGGTGAGGTAAAGGGCGTGTGATGCCAGGAACAATGCTGCTAGATGCGCCTTGGGCTTGCTTTGTCTTTGACATTCCAGTGGGCGTATAAGGCTTACTTGCGAGGAGCTATTCTTCTTGGGGTTTTCTGAACTATGTCGTATAGTCATTTGATTCACGGTGGTCTTGATGAGTGATCGGAGCCATATACCATTTAGCTCTTCAAGTTGCTTGTGTGAAGGTTTTCTGCGTTGCTGCTATGATGCATCCGAGATTCGATACACGCTTACTGTGTGGTTATCATCTGGTGTATTAGAAATAGCTTGATCTACTTGGCTCGACGTTTTGTAATCGAGGAATCTGTTGTCGGGTTGTTGGGTAGTTTCCGTAAACTTGGAGTGAGACGAATGTGTCCCTGAAAACTCAGCCACCAGTAATGAGGATATATCATGTTGAGACTTTGAAAGGTATGAAAGCTTGGTAGCGGAGCATGTGAGCTAAGCGGTGCCGTGTGCGAGGTCATGCCTGTTCTCCTTTTTTATCGATACGAATAGTTTCAACTCGAGAGACATATGGGGAGTTGTGAAGTAAGGATTGATGGACCATAATGTTTTATGAGTTATGGGGATCTCGTAATGCCGTGATGTTTGCATGTCTCATTGGGAGCATGTTATGGTTGATCAAGGGCGTCAACTCTCGCCGTGTGCTCCATTTCTTCCCTCAAGGTGAACAATGTATCTTGTTGATGTTCATGGAATCCAATCTTGCCGTGCCATTTTTGAAGGTTGAGCTCGCTGGTGCATAATGAACAGCTGCAGCATCTGTGAACATGCCTCAGGAGAACAAGTACAGCAGAACTTGGGACATGTGGTGCTTGACCAACTGTTTCGGTTCGAGTGAATATTGGCACAATAAGGATATGTTCTAGTGTGAATTTTGATCATCATCAATCTGATACGATGCAGCCGTGGCGACTGAGCGCTCGCTGGTAATGACGGCGGCTTCAAGTGATGTGTCTCAGGGGTATTGTAAGTATAGGTAGGTAGGCAACGATGTCTGATAGTTCGAGATCAAGAATACAATAAAGGCCGTAGGTAACTCAAATAGAAGAAGTGATAGACTGACGAATGGAAAATAATATTAATAGAATGCATTGTTCGTATTGACCGAGTTCATCTGACCCCTTTCCGCTTTTCTCTTTCTTCTCTCTCCCAGCTTTGATCCGGGAGCATATGCTTTCTTGCTATTGTCTATTGTCCATAATTATGTGGCGCTGCAGATAATTCTATTCATGGTTTAGAATTTCTATTCATTGCTTTCGTGGCCTCCTGTCTCTGAAGCTCCCTGCTGCATCTCCGCTTGGCAACCTACAATTACTTTCGTTACTCTGGCCAATCTCCTCCACTGCGAGTTGTTTATGCTTCCGAGGAGCCTCTTATTCACTTCAAACCTTACACAGGGGACTTTTAAAGTAACTCTTCCTCTTCTCTTCTCCCACTTCTTCATCCTCTACACTTCGTCCTTTCTCTCAACTCTCCTCTACGCAGCACAGCTACCTCTACCTAAGCTTGAGGAGAATTCCCTTTCTTGTTCTTCACTTCAATTACTTCTATTAAATCTTGATATCAAGGGATCTTATCCAATTCTGCACCCTGCATCAGCACCATCACCACATCGTCTTCGACTTGCTTGAGCCTTTGATAATCTTTTGCCCCCTTTCCGTCTGTTTTCTGGCCACGACCGTCTGTCATTTGCCGGGTTTCTCCCCTTCTACCACCTATCGCATAGACGGACTTTTGTACCTTGGCATACGATATCTTACTGCTACTTCACTCCCTGTGCCAACAATTTGGTTCTCTTCATTGAAACATTGAGTTCTTGGGGAACTTGATAAGAAAATCTGCCCAAGGCATTTTTGTGCACCCTTAGATAAAGTCAGGCAACTAGATACCTATTTCGGTGAGTCTTGATTAGGTTATTTTTTCTTCCTTTTTGGATGCCCCTTCCTTCCTTCCTTCATCGCGGTCTTTTTGAGATTAGACCTTTTTACTTATGCAAGTCTAGTCCCCCACTCCCGTTCGTTTGACTTTGTAACAACAACAAACTACGACCAACTCTTCTCTCGCTCTCTTTCTCCTCCTTCTCACATACCATCACACTCATCACCCTCGTCCTAACGCAGCCGTTCTCATTATCATCTTCGCACTCCATCCCATCGTTGACATGGCCAAGAAGAAGGCAACCAAGAAGGGTGTTGACCCAAAGCCAGTATCTACCTTGGAACAGAAGCTGGAAGATCCTCCAAAGCGGACGAACAACAAGAACAAACCCCGCGATAGGAGACAACAGACTCGCAACGAGAACAAGTCTCAGAGCAGCATGGCACCTCCTGCTGGAAGCTCTCAAAGCGTGCAGCGGTACGATTCCAAGGCCGCCCGCCAACGCCAAGATAAACAGCACTTCCATCCGGATGTCTCTGACAAGAAAGTCTTGGACGTCATACTGGAATTTGACCGGAAGTGGAGGATGGACAAGAACAGACCATCCAGGGACGAGTACCTGGCCGGAAAGAACACCGGCTTCTTCACCGGCTTATACATGAGCTCGAGTATGCTTCTCAAGGCTCGTCAGCAGATCGAGTATGATCCAAAGGACCTCCCTTGCCGCCTTTTGGAAGTGTTTGCCGGATTGCACCCCTACGGTAAACTGACGGGAGAAATGCTTGGCATGAAAGGCATCAAGACGTTGGAATCACTGGCTCTCGCTATCCCCCAATCATGGGCTGCCGTTTCCCAAGGAATGGCTATTTGGGATTTCACTGCACAGAAGTTTGACCAAATCCCATTCGGCCCCGTGTTTCTGTCCTTGACACCTGAGCGTTCACAACAAAGCTTCGACTCTTCCAAAGCCACCAATCTAGCCAAGGTGATGGAGAAAGATGCCCGCCGCATCGTCATCAACTTCATCACCAATATGCACGATCGCTGTGGCACCACAGCCCCTTACTGGGGAAGGCACGAAAATGTCAGGGACGGGTCTCTCGTTCACAGTCCTCAGGTGGCGATGGAGATAGCCAAGTATGGCACGCGGCTGGTCTACATGATCCGTTCGCTCCCGCACATCGAAGGACTGGAGGAGATGATCGAGAGAGTCGTTGATCCCGCGCCACACCAGGCCTACCACATGTCGAAGCAAGTAGCTTTGAACAGTACATTCAAGCTTCGTAAGTCTAATCACACCACTGCGTCTTTGACCTCCCACTAATATGTCTCTAGTGCACAACATATTCAACAGAAAGCACATGCTCCGTGTCCTTCACCTTCACAAGACTCCCCTTCTCGACCGCCGGCTTCTAGCCATCATTTTGAGATCATGCCCGCTCATCAAAATGGTTGGTGTCTATGACTGTCCTCTCTTCCACGTCGGAGACGTTATTTGTCTGCTTGACATGATTCACGAGGTCAATGTTGAGAGACGCAGAGAGCAACGGCCGATCGTGGAAGCTTTGGACTTCTATCCAAGATATCACTCCGGTATGCCTCACCGCGGCAACGGCCATCAGGACAGTCAAACCTACGGGCTCACTTGGAAACCTAGGAACAACGAAATTGTTCAGCGAGGCCTGCTGGCTATTGTCATGCAGGCCGTCCTCAAGTCCCGAAGAATGAAAATCGATCTTCTTATGGACAAGGACGCAGCGTTCATGGCCTATTTATCTAACCTTCCAATGCTTCCTCTCAAAGTGTTCAGTTTCCTTGATGGCCTCTACCGCTATCTTGACCTAATGAAGGCCAAATCCAAAAATGAGAATGCTAAGAAGCAGGCGACCTATGACATGCTCAAGGCCGTCCGGCTTGACGTCGAGTACATGGAAAGCGATTGGCCAAGATATTACCGCGAGAAGATGGCAACTGGCCGTCTCTTCTGCTGCTCCTGCGGCTACGAATTGCTGCCAGAGTTTTTCAGCAATGGTGCCGTTGCCAACGCACCGCATGCTCGATTCTGTGCCGCCTGCGGTCTGCGGGAGTGGCTGGACAAAGAATCAGATCATCAAAAGAGACAAAGTATGGATATTCTGACTCCATTCTTCCCGGGCTGGGACCCTAAGGGGTTCAACATGGAGGCCGCTGTCCTCCAGGAAGGGCGCGAATTCTTCCGCTTGGGGACCCGAAAGGCACACCGTGATCCAATTCCTCCAATGCGCCTCTTGGATAATGGCGAATTTTACCGGCCAGAGTACAAGATGGAGCTTGTGAGGGACAGGAAGATCCACGACGACTGCGTCCAGGGATTGCCTGATTTGGAGACGCTGCTGAGGAAGGCAAACACCGATAACCAGGTAGCCAAAGACGAGGCAGTGGCTGCAGATGCCTCAAGAATCGTCGCCCTCTTGCTAAAGGATTTCTATCCGACGAGAACGGGAGACTTGGATGCATTCGCCACCCAACGACCTGACGGTGGTGCACCCGATCACCATGATGAGAGCCAAGGTTGTGGACGCGATCAGGCACAACATGCAGCAGCAGCAGCAGCTGTAGGCAAGGCGTATTCGATGATTCTGAGCCACAACTTCGAGTCAGCCAGCGCCAGGTTCGGCGAACTTGATGAGGAGGGCCATTGAGTGCGAAGGATGAGGGTGCGAGGAAAGGACAAACAATTTGGACAGGGCAGTTGGAATTTACGGTTTGCTTGGTGACTTGATGATTGATGCCCCAGCTGAAGCAGATCGGCGATAGGACTTGGGCAGATGGTATATCCCCCTTCATAACAACCTGAATTACCAACACGTACGTAGTCTGAATCAAGCAAGCTCATTCATATTCCTAGAGCGAAGCAAGTGCTGTGCTGTGCTGTGCTGTAAATTAAAATAAGATCCCAACTTGATAACATGATAAAAGCTCTCTCTGCTTTACCTACCTACCTAGATAGGTACTAGTAGGTAGGTAGGTAGGTAGATACCTATGTAGTGAGGATTACAAGGCACATATAGTAAAGAGGTGCTGGAGGTAAGTTAAAAAGTGGATTCTGGGGGTGAGTACCTGACACGTGATTCGATGGTTTGACTCGTCCAAAGCAAACCTCATCCTCATCCGTCCAGAGATAGATGGGTAGACCCCTTAGTTAGAGGAGTCGTCGTTGTCGTCGTCCCAAAAGAAAAACAAAAACCCACACACGATGGCCTCTTTTCTTCGCACTCTCTCGCTGTCCGCGAGAGCCTTAAACTCGGGCAATGCCCTGGGGGCCTTTGCGACTCGTGCCTCCTGGTCAATGGGCGCTGTCCCTTCGCTCTTTACCAGCCCTTCGACAACACCCATTTCCCGAGCGCTCGGAAACGGCTTGATGCAACAAACCCGCGGCATGAAGGTTCAAAGTTCGGTCAAGAAGCGATGCGAGCACTGCAAGGTGAGACGACTCTGAGCTGGGATGACTGGGTTGCTGGAAAGCGCTTCTGGGCCTCTCGCGATGGGGGTGTGAAAAGAGGCTCAATGCTAACATATTCCTTCACGTCAGGTCGTGCGACGGAAAGCCGGCAAGCGACATAACGGACACTTGTATATCATCTGCAAGGCGAACCCTCGGCACAAGCAGCGACAAGGTTGAAAGCGGATGACGAGAGGCACGAGACTTTGTACGATATTGGGAAAACGAAACTACGAGTCGGACATTTCTAGACGGGGCCACGAGAATGATGGAACGGGCAAATACTTGTCGACGTAGATGCTCAAAGGGCCATTTTTGGGGCTGCCGTCATGTACAACTACAACTACAATTACTGCTGCTGCGCTACATCCCATCGATATACCGCTCCATACCCTCCCATTCTGTCTTGCCGGTTGAGAGGAGATATCTGACGTGCGACTTGTGAAGAGGCAGTCAGTTAGATTTGTATGTTGCATTGAGTGCTGGGGAAAAACGTACTGCGTCTGTCACATTCCGATGTCTTTCAAATTCATCGCGGGCATATCTCCGAGACTCGGCTCTTGTATTAGGATCAGCAATTCGTCTTGTTCCGCGCAAAATAGTGCGATAGAACGCCAAGACCCGCCCTCTTTGAATAAACTACGACAACAACTCTTATCAGCATTTGACACTTGACATCTCTTTTCAAGTGTAGCTCGTAAATACCTGGTCGAGACTTAGTGTAGGCTTGAGACGAGAACTGCTTGGGCGGGTGGCATAGCCACGGCTAAAGACCAGCAGACGAGTGCTGAGTACCATTCCACCGACGACTACCTCATTGAAGGGGGTATTTTGGATCTGTTCATGAGGTGCAGATATGATCGATGATGACGATAATGAAAAGCTTCAAATGTTGGTTTCTCATCAACCGGACCATCTTCGGCTATCTAATTACCATGCTGTTAGTGGCAGGTACCACCACGAGAAAGGCATCCATGGTAGTAGGTAGTTATCTTCCTCATCTCACCTTAATTATAGAATCAACATCATGACAGAAAAGAATGGTACAAAAGAACCTAACAGGCTTGTTGGAAGAAGACGACAACGATTAGAAAATCCGATTGAGACGGCAAACAAGATCTCAGACCAAGATTTTGTCACTGAATACGTCAAGCCTAAGTGAGTCTCGACGCATATACAGATTAAACAGGGATATTTTGGTAACGATGAAGGACTTTACAGTCATGGTTGGTCGCAATGGAAGCATCCTCATGATGAAGCAACCTTGACTTTGAGCCTTGTACGCCCTGCCAACTTGAGCGCCGAGGATCTGGAGGCATGCTATGACTTGGTTGAAGGGACAAGTGGCGAAGACTATCGCAGATCATCCATGGGATGGCACCCGGCTGTCAAAAAGAAGGAGATGCGGTCACCAGATCTTCGATATATCCTCGTGAAGGACAGCGACAGCGACATAAAAGGATTCACCTCCTTTATGCCCACATTTGAGAACCACGAGCCAGTGGTTTACTGCTACGAGGTTCATTTGAAACCTGAACTGCAAGGGTGAGTGAGCCAAGACAATATCTACAAGACAGGCCGCATTCCGACGGAGACTTGTTGGTCGTTATGACGAGTCCGAACAAGTGGGAGGGGGCCGTTGAGCTAACAGGTGTTTGGCGAAAGAACTGGTCTAGGCAGGAAGCTCATGAGCTATGTCGTGGATGTAGCAGAGAACATACCAACGGTCGAAAAAGTCATGCTCACGTGTTTTGTGAGCAATGCGTCCGCATTCACCTTTTACCAAAAGCTTGGATTCACAAAGGACGACTACTCACCGAGGGAACGAAAACTACGAGGCGGAAAAGTGGTGGTACCCGACTATGTGATCCTCAGTCGACAAACAGCGTCCAAAAAGGTTGACAACTCACGAATGCATCAGCCCGATGCTGGAGAAGCATAATATGAGACGCGATCGCCTTGATACAGCAAAGAGGTAATACGGGCTCATTTACGCCGCATCGCACAGCGTACAGCGAGAAATTGACGATCACTCGTTGACCACCGCACCGCCGAGCATCAGCACAGCGAAAAACTCCGACTGGACGGTTATTCTTGAAGCTGAATGAGAAGTCTTATCACCACCAAACATTCAACGGTCCATATTCAATGAAACGCACAATTGTCCCATTTCTAAGAATATCCATGCTGCTGATCTTCGCAGTGGTGGCCGTACATTGTCTAGCTCAAAGCTTGCTGGAACACAAGCTGAGTTCTATTTCTCGACGTCCAAACCCCAAAGCTGCTGACTGGTCGCTAATGTGAGGGCCCCTAATTTGAGACGTTGGCTGGCTGCGTGGCTGCTCACTATCCTTTGATGGGCTGCCGGAACTAACCAGCTTGGGCCGTCTTCATCTTGGGATGGTGGATGAGATCTTCTGCACGCTCCAAACATCCCTCCTCAAGGCTGACAACAACACTCCACTCTAGCCTATGCTAGCCATGCTAGCCATGTCAGCCCTAGGACGGACGCCAATTAGTGCTTCACTCGGTTCGAGCAGGAACAAGTTTCGTCGACGGTTCTGGCTGCCTGCCTTGTGCAGACAGAACACACGTTGCACAGCTGTTTTATCGGACACACAGCGTTGCGTTGGTACCACATAATGCTAGTTTCATGCAACCCAAATAATGATCTCCATCGTCCAAAGCTGGAGCTTGTGTCAGCCAGCTCGAGTTTGACTTCGCTGCTTACCCTCCTGACTGCCATTGAAATGAAGGGGTAGCTAGCTCATTCGTAGGCTGAGAGCTGAAGCTTGGGAGTCAGTCCGTGATACGCCAGCCCGACATAAAAGGCGATTGCCATACCGAGACGAGGCTAAAGTGGTTGTTTCTACTCTGATCATCCACTTTGTTTCTTCCCTCTTCTCTCCCTTCCTTCAACTCACTCCCTTCATCCTGGCCACTATATACCTTGCTCTTCATCATCCTGTGCTCAACCAGATTAATCTCAGGATCAATCGTTTGATCAATTGAGTCTTCACAACCTACAATGGCTCAGCAATACTCCCAGGGACCGAATGTCCAGCACCAGGAATGGCAGAGCAACCTCTGCAATTGCTCGCCCTGCGACTCTTGCTTGCTCGGCACTTTCTGCCCTTGTATTCGTATGTCATTTCAAACACTCTTGAAATGATCCGCAAGGCTAATGCTTTTGCTCACAGTATTGGGTAAAACTGCCGACCGAATGAGAGACCCTACC
The DNA here is from genome assembly GCA_013266265.1 of Fusarium sp. NRRL 66182. Taxonomy (NCBI): domain Eukaryota; kingdom Fungi; phylum Ascomycota; class Sordariomycetes; order Hypocreales; family Nectriaceae; genus Fusarium; species Fusarium sp. NRRL 66182. The sequence goes on along the minus strand of JABFAK010000008.1, from coordinate 82,862 downwards.
ATGCAGACTGCCGATACCTGCAATAGCGATACCCTCATCTTTTGTGCCATTCAGTGCGTGACTGGCTGTGGTTGGATGTAAGACTCGAGCTGAAAATCTTAATCGAATTGACAAGTAACTGACATGTCCGCTCTTTATAGCTACTCCATGATGAAGCGTGGTGAGATTCGCGAGCGATTCGGCATCCAAGGAAGTGGAATGGGCGACTGCTGCGTCAGCTATTGGTGTCTCTGCTGTGCTCTCATCCAGCAAGACAACGAAGTCAAGGCTCGTCTCTCTCAGGGCCCTATCACACAGGGCTACCAGCCCCAGAAGGAGGGTATGCACATGCCCGCCTCTCCTCCTCCTCCTCAACAGCACCAGCAGCAAGCTCCCCAGGTCGACTATCATCTCCCTCAACATGGCTACCAGTCTCCTCAGCCTCAAGGATCCTTCCCACCGCCTCAGCAGACCTACAACCCCAACCAAGCCCAGTACTAGAGGAAGGCGAATGGGGTGGTGATGCAGTAGATGCGAGTATGACACACACAAAAATAGTAGAGGAAGCATGTGATGGAGGAGTCGACGGAGAAACTTGGCATGCGAGCCGACACAAGAGCGCAGACGGATACGCGCCAACGGATTATACCCAGTGACCAAGACAGTCATTATATCCCTCATGTTATATTCATAACAACAGACTATTTCCTTTTCTGATCATCAATTATACACAAGGTTCAATTTCTTCTATCCAAGTTCTCGTCTGGTGCCGTATTCTCTGCAACTTACCCACTGGGGACTGGGAGAAACAACATGAGAATTGTAGTTGGACTGCACCTGGTGATACTCTTTAAAAACTTTGACCTCAGCTGGAAAGGGGCCCCTTGTCAGTGAGCACTTGTAGTCTTGTATGGTATTCCCACATTGCTTTTCCTACAAGGGTATAGTTTTGTTTCTCCGTGTCATGATGCTCTGTTGGGCCCGAGGTTCTCGGTGTTTGCCATGTGCACGGGTGTTCCCATGCCCAGCCGCTATAGACTAACTAGACCTTGGTTATTTGAAGATACGAGTTGGAATTATTCAAAGGAGTAAACTTTAATCCATCTAGCTACGGTGTACACTATGATGGCCTGGTGCTGACGCTGCAGCCTCATCTTTTTTTTAAAACGTCCATCTGGCATGAGGGAGGTATCACAACTGACCGGCAGCACTTCAGTATCCCGAGGGTATCAAAAAATTTCATTCATGACCTCTGTCCCTGTCGTTTTTCAGACTGACAGCAAAAACGCCTCGCGCCGCACCTATAGTGGTTGAACAAACGCCTATTCAGATCTACGGTTATCGAGGTTCTATCCTCACCCAAGAACCTTCTGAACTTTGTGGCCAATTCCCAAAAAATGCAAGGGGTTTCATCCAAATCAATCAATCCTTTTCCTGTTTCCGTTTCCAGTCCATCATCATCAAACCATCATCTTTTCAATGCATATATCATTACGCGTAAAGCTTCTTCTCGTAAGATTCCATGTTGACGTTGCCCTCCAGCTGGGCGCTGGCAGTACGGAGCTCGAAGCGAAGCTCACCAACCTCGGCGCTCTCATGCATACCCTGCAGGCTGCGCATGCCGCTGTCCTGAAGAGAGTGCTTGAGACCAGCAGCAAGATAGGGAACGAACTTACTGATCGATCTATAGACTTGGTTAGTATTCCATTTTCTTGTTCAGTTTGGAGTCAGCAGACTTACCCTCGGTGAGCCACAGCACCAGAGACACCCTGGGCGACCAGGACACTGTCACCCTCAGAGAAGTAGCGGGCAGTTCCAGCGTTGCTCTTCTGGCTGTCCTTGCCACCGTTGCCGGCCTTCTTGTCCTGCATGGCGTCGATGCTACCCATGCCTCGGTAGGCCTTGACAAGCTTACCCTCACGGGAGACGAACGAGGTACCAGGGGACTCAGTGGTACCAGCCAAGAGACCACCCATCATGATGGTGGAGGCGCCCAAAGCAAGACCCTTGACTATGTGGCCAACGTTTTGGATACCACCATCGGCAATGCAAGGGACACCGAAGCGAGCAGCAAAGCGGCTGACGCTGTACACAGCAGCAGCCTGGGGACGGCCGACTGCCATGACTTCCTGAGTGATGCAAGCTGAACCACTGCCCATACCAATTCGAAGACCATCAACACCAGCCGCGATCAGAGAAGCAGCCTGCTCTCTAGTCACGACGTTTCCGCCAATGACGTCGACACCAGGGAACTCGCTCTTGACCCACTTGATCATATCGATTTGGTACATGCTGTTACCCTGGGAGCTGTCCAGGATGACAATGTCAAGACCAGCTTCGACGAGCTTCTTCAGGCGAAGCTTGTCCTCGGGACGGGTGCCAATGGCTGCGGCACAGAGGAGCTGCTTGCTGTCGGGAAGCTTGGAGGCATTGGGAAAGTGCTGGTTCTTAGTCAAATCCGAGCGAGAGATCATAGAGACGAGGTTGAAGTCCTTGTCGACGATGGGAAGCTTGCCCTTCTTAGATTTGGAGAGGATCTTGTTGGCTTCGAGGAGGGTGACGTGCTCAGGAGCAGTGACAAGGTCAGTAACCATGACATTGGCAACGGTCTGGTCAAGGTCTTCCTCAAACTGGAGGTCTCGGTTGGTAACGATACCCAAGAGCTTGGATCCCAGCTTGCCGTCATCTAAGTTTTTTTTCTCGTTAGCCCATTGTACTTGTGCAGGGGAATGGTACTTTGAAGAGAAAAAATATAAAGGTGGTTGTTCATAGTAAAGATAGTCCCCATGACAATAGTCTATACGGTGGAACGAAAGTTATATAAAAAGGGTGTGTAATCATGCAACCAGGTGTGATAGAGGGACAACCAGATGTAGATATCACTTACCAGTAACTGGGAAACCACCGAAACCCCACTTCTCCTTCAAAGCCTTGGCCTCACCAACAGTGGTGTTTCGGTCAATGACGATAGGGTCGAGAATAAAACCATTCTCGTATCGCTTGACCTTGCGGACCATGTCGGCCTGTGCCTCGGGGGAGCAGTTGTGGTGGATGACACCGAGACCACCCTGGAGAGCCATGTGGATGGCCATTTCGTGCTCGGTCACAGTGTCCATAGGAGACGAGACGAAGGGGGTTCTGAGGGTGATGCGCTTGGTGATGGGCGCATCAAGAGAGACCTCGGAGGCAGCGAAGCCGATGTAGCCAGGGAGAAGGAGAAAGTCATTGTAGGTCAGACCACCGTGCTTAGTCGTGTCCATGAGCTCGTGGATGTCGAGGCCATCCTTCTGCTTGTACTCGTTGAGCACCTCAAGGGCTGTGGTGTGGTCGAGAACACCAGACATGGTAGGCAAGTTGAGAAGGAATAGAAGAAAAAAAAGGGGGTATAAAAAGGAAAACAGAAATGAGGTCGAAGACGAAAAGAGTCGATAAGCAAGCTGTGGCCTTTAAATCGACTGCTAGAATTGATAGAACGCTTCTTCCCGTAAGAAAGAAAAGAGAAAAGAATGGTGGTGCCGCTTCGAAAACTTTTTTATGGGACGGGACCCTGCGGGCACCTGCCAAGAGGAGGTCCGTCATGGAGGGGCAGGAGCTCTTTTTTTTTCTCGTGGGGCCTTCTCTCTCTTTTTTTTCCAAAGCTCATGCTTTTTTTTTTCCCTTGCTAACCTTTTGTGGCTTAGAAATCAGTCCCACAATAACCCACATATCCAAAGCTCACGATATGATACTGTTACTCGCGACAAAACTACAAGCAACATCCGGTATGGTGTAGCAGCTAACATTTTACACTTTCACAATCCGAGAGAAGTATTTTTAAATTCCCTGTATCGTATTGATATTTTGCAGTTTTTGATGGCATTCTTTTTGTCTTTAGGGATGGATAGACGGAAAGATAAAGGATGTGGTGGGTGAGTGGTAGTTGAATTGTGATGGTGTATGTTCACTACACTGTTGGTTCTGGTAGGTGTTGTTGGTCTATTTAGATCAGCAGTATTGATTGCAGCAAGACGATAACTAGCAATGAAGAGAAGCTGACGGCAAAACAACAATCCATTAATACCTACCTAGGTGAAAAACGTGGATGGATGCCATCTAGTCACCCGTTTCACTCGACTCTATATCTCTGTTAACGAGTAACTACTTGTCAATAAAAGATTCAATATTTAAGCCTCGTCTAGCTTTGCCATGCTACCTTACTTACTTACCCCTAAAGGCTGAAGTACACCTTGACTTCAACCTCGTTACTCCATCGACTCTCAAGACCCATCTCCTTCCATGCCTTCCCAATGTCTACCTCAAGAACATGGTTATCAGCCTTCGAGACAGTCACAGTATCCAGAGGAATGACCTTTTCCTGTATCGTGATCAAGAAATCCCCTTCGACCGTCAAGCCGGGGAGCGAAGAGACGTAGATTCCTAAACACACCATCAGATTGTGGTTCATATCAACCAGAAACCAATAACTTACCCAGGATGCCAAATGCTTTGATGCGTGTATCAATCATAACACGGCCATTCTCTCGCTCCTCAATACTGTTCATGAAGATTGCCGCAGCACCGCTCATCTTCCCTAACAGGCCCAGATTTGATACTAAAACGTCGCCGTGCTTTTCGCCGGACAATCTTGTTAAAGGAAACGCAGTGAAGATCTCGTATCCTCGAACAGGCAATGATACTGTAAGTAAGGAGCCCGAACCATCAATCTCTGTCGGCTGCGATACCTCACCCGTATTATGAGCACGGAGGACGTATCGGATAGAAGGAACGACACCACGAAAAGCCGAAAGGGGAACAAGCTCCGTCAATTGTCTTTGTGATATGTTAAAAATTGCCAAGATTGGATAGCCAGTATGTGAAGCTCCTAGGGTCACTAATTAGCGTGTAAAATCTGTTAAGACTTTAGCAATACTTACTGTGATAGCTTCCCACCTTCAGGAGCAGATCATCATCATATCCAATATAGGGATACACAGTCCTCCCTACAGCACTTGGTCGAAAAATGACAGTCTTTCCCTTGGGACTAAGGCCAGTCATTTGTCTAATGAGATCCATGTCATGTTCACCCGGAACATCAGTGATATAGATGGGACCCCCACTAATACATCTGGCTGCAGCGTGGAAGCCAGAATATTCATGCACAGTCTGAAACATATCCCAATCAGGGAGTACGTTGAGACGTCCCATGAAAATACTATTGTGTGCATTTGTCCATATGTGCCAAGGATGAGACGCGGGTATCTCTGGAAAGAAGTCGTCCGAACTGCGCACAAGAATTGTAGGTCGATTTGTGGGTAGCTGCGAGTAAAAGAGTGCTTGCGGGAACTGTGACATGCAGGATATTGCCTTGGCACTAAAGTGCCGTAAAGTCGAAAGAGTCCACGCATCCAGATACGTGTTGATGAGATCTCGACGAGGCGAAGCTTCAATCCAAGTATCTATCATAAATTGGGCGTCTGTCTTGACTGCGTCGATTCCAGCATCCGCAAGAAATCGGTAAAAGTCATCGTAGAACCTATTAACATCCTCCTGAGCAATGACAGTCATCTTGCCGCCCAGTGGAAGGTTGCGACGGTCAGCATCCTCTCGAGTGACCTCGATGGTCTTGTACATCTTTGCAAGCTTGCCATCCGGGGCGATACCGCCCCAGTACCCTAGGAGTGCATGCCAGACTGCAATATGCTGAATATGTGGGTGATTCTTTCGTATTTGAGATACGGTAGCCTTCAAGCCTTTAGGAAAGGCCTTCGGCTCAGCCTCAAAGTCGTTCCAGCCATACTGAAATTGACTAGGTCCACGATAGTCAATCGACTGCCAGTTATCATCGATTATAAGGCTCGAAACCTTTATGTCGTGTTGACCCAGCTTGTCTAGGGCATCGAGGATCTTCTGGTCTGTCAGTCGTTGCCCCAGAGCGTTCCATGTACCTGTGGAGCATTAGTTCATTTCTCCGTCCGCCAGACTTTGGACAAAGATAACACACAGAACCCAAGTCCATCAAACCAATATTCCAGCCATTGTGGCTTAAAATCTGCTACCAGCGCAGATAGCTGCTGGGGATGTTCGTCACTAGCCTGCCTTGTTCCGGCAATTAGATCCCTCGCATGGTACATAGCAGAGGCTATGGCGCATTCAAAGTCCTCTCCCTCTGAAACAAGAATAACAGCCTTTTCTTCCGACAGGCCGTCATTGCGGGCCTACAGAGTCAGAATTTATACAGATCTCTGTCTTGCATACTTACATGAACCTGGAGTTGCCCATTGGATTCGCTTCGAAACACCGGTAAGACGTTATTGATACCGCTCACGGCAAGGAACACAAGGTTTTTGCCTTGGGGTCCCAAGAAGCAGCAGAGAACACCGTCCTTGTCAAGGGAGAAGTTTGATTTTCCGTGTCGAGGGGCCAGCCAGGGTGACCACAGCCGTACAAGCGAAAACCATCTATGTCCCGTCAGAAAAGATGGCCCCGAAAATTGTTGTCATGGACCGTGTTCAGTATCATATTCACCTTGTAAAAGACCCCCAAGGAGCACCGATCGTTATGTCTCTGTAAGCAGAATCATCCCCTTTAGCTGGGGGGATGACAGCTTCGAGCGACCAGAGTGAGGTTCTAGGTGATTGACTCAAACATGTTTTAATGGTCCAATCGTGGATGTTAAGGTCAGTGACAAGATCGGACAGGTTAGTAGACGTGGCACCAGCTGCAGTGTTGACAACCAAACCATCATCAAGGCCTTGCTCATCGCGTATCCACCTCCAGTCGGCCTCTTGATTGTGACGAAATTTGAGAGTAAACTGCAATGAGGCGTCAAATGAGAAAGACGATGTGAAATAGAATCGAGACACAGAATCAGCCAATAATTGTAGCGTCTGAGGACCCGAAGTCTCTTCAACTGGGAGTAATTCCAAGTCCCTCCAGTATAAGCCATCTACCGCATACCATACTGAGACCTCCCAAGACTCTGTGGCTCGAAACTTGGGTATCTCGAGAACAGTAGTAAGTTTGACGTCTTTGCCTTGAACTGGAGTAACTTGCCCCAAGGGCGGAAAGCTTTGCAACACGACCTTCATATCTTCAGGAACCGGAGCAAGAGCAGGCTTTTGTTTGGCGATGTAGATTGACTGAAAGACGTCGGCAAAGTTGTAATCGTCAGATGGCATTGCAAGAAGATGAGGGCGAGAATGAGGAGTAGACTTTAAAGTGATGATAGATTTATTTAGAGAATTGAGTCTGAGACTGAAGCTCTTCACATATGACGCTTTGATTTCGAAATTGAGACGATTCGCTCGTAACACTCATACGAGCACGTCAGCAATAATGGATGATGGTTGATGTTGTGTTAACAGCATTGAGGTTCCAGTAGGCAAGGACAAAAGAGGAAAGGACAGGCCTTGAATTGAGACCTGGCCCACCAAGGTGAGCCAGCGAAGCGAAAGAAGTACACTAATATTAAGAATGATAGAAAAGGGTTAATAGAGGTTAACAGAATTAAGTTCCACTACAATATGTAAATAATATGCTAAGATCTTATTCTTATTTATAGCATCTAGTTAATCATTATCTAAAGCAATATTGAACTTTATAGTACGGATAGACCATCTTCTTGGACCGCGCCCGTGACCGGGTATAGAGTGGAGTAAGAAGAGGTTAGTAATATGAGCCTCCTATTGGTCTCAGCCCTGATCTCGGATCGCTCTGATTCGGAGACGGTCGGAATGACTAAGCGATCCGCCTAATTGCTCAGGCTGCAAATTATCTCAGTAAAGCTTCTAGCCGAGCCAGATCGAAAGATTTCATCAAACCACTCAATTCAGCGTCGACCCTCCAAACCTGCGTCATGGCGTCCCGGAGACTGGCTTTGAACCTCTCGCGAGGTCTGCGGAACCGTGCTGGTCTTTCGGCCGCCGCTCCCTTCACACGAGGCTTTGCCACGCCCTCTACTGTCGGCAAGACTCAGACCACAACTCTTAAGAATGGATTGACTGTGAGCATCATATACCGAGGCCAATTGGCTTCGATACCTGCTTCGGAATGTTCCTCTGACCTTTTTCTACCTCTAGGTCGCGACCGAGCACTCGCCCTTTGCGCAAACATCCACCGTCGGTGTCTGGATTGACGCCGGTTCCCGGGCTGAGACTGATGAGACCAACGGCACTGCGCACTTCCTTGAGCATCTCGCTTTCAAGGTTCGACAATCCAATCAATTCATCGAGTAACATCATTGACAATGTCATCAGGGCACCGCCAAGCGATCTCAGCAGCAATTGGAGTTGGAGATTGAGAACATGGGTGGCCACTTGAACGCTTACACTTCTGTCAGTCGGACCAAGGGATATGGGATCGAAACAAGCTAACAGCCACCCAGCGCGAGAACACCGTCTACTTCGCCAAGGCCTTCAACTCTGATGTTCCCCAGTGCGTCGATATCCTCTCCGATATCCTCCAGAACTCCCGCCTCGAGCAGTCCGCTATTGAACGTGAACGCGACGTTATTCTCCGAGAATCTGAGGAGGTCGAGAAGCAGGTCGAGGAGGTTGTCTTCGACCACCTCCACGCTACTGCCTTCCAGCACCAGCCCCTCGGCCGCACCATTCTCGGCCCCCGCCAGAACATCCGCGACATCACCCGAACCGAACTCACCAACTACATCAAGAACAACTACACTGCTGACCGTATGGTTCTTGTTGGTGCTGGTGGTATCCCCCATGAGCAGCTCGTTGAGCTCGCCGAGAAGCACTTCGCCGGTCTTCCTACCACCAGCCCTCAGAGCAGCGCCCAGGTTCTTTCCAAGAAGAAGGCTGACTTCATGGGCTCCGATGTCCGTGTTCGCGATGACGGCATGCCCACTGCGAACATTGCTCTCGCCGTCGAGGGTGTCAGCTGGGACTCGGAGGACTACTTCACTGCCCTCGTTGCCCAGGCTATCGTTGGCAACTACGACAGGGCTGTTGGACAGGCTCCCCATCAGGGCAGCAAGCTCAGCGGTTGGGTCCACAAGCACGAGCTTGCTAACAGCTTCATGAGCTTCTCTACCAGCTACAGCGACACTGGGTAAGCTATTGCATCTCGATTATCATTGTGTCACTACTAATCACTACCAGTCTCTGGGGCATCTACCTTGTTTCCGACAAGCCTGACCGAGTTGACGATCTCGTTCACTTCGCCATCCGCGAGTGGATGCGTCTTTGTACCAACGTCAGCGCCTCCGAGACTGAGCGTGCCAAGGCTCAGCTCAAGGCCTCCATCCTCCTGTCCCTTGACGGCACCACCGCTGTTGCCGAGGACATTGGCCGACAGCTCGTCACCACTGGCCGCCGCATGACTCCCGCCGAGATTGAGAGCAAGATCGATGCCATCACCGAGAAGGATATCATGGACTTTGCCAACCGAAAACTCTGGGACCGGGATATTGCTGTTAGCGCTGTGGGTACCATTGAGGGTCTCTTCGACTACCAGAGACTCCGCAACACCATGAAGCCCAAGTTCTAAGGTAGAGAGAGTCAGTGGAGTTGTGAAAATCGGGACCAGGGTATAGAGTGTATGAGATACCGTTTACAGGCCTAGTGTACCATAAGATTTCCTCTGTTCATACTAGGTAACACGGAGTTGTGATAATTGTGTCCTGACTACTGCTATTTGCAATTGTATTTTTGATGGCAGTCAAGTTTGCTATTTTGTGACGAACTAATATCTCATGGACTAACTCGAGACAACGTTTGAGACAGCAAAGTAGTATGTGATACTTGCCTGCAATGTAAACGTTTGGCCTATCAAAAACTCCTAATACTCTCCAAATACGTTGCGTAAAGTTTAGGTTGGTAGTTATAAGCCTCCTTGAATTCAATATTGAAGCAGTAAATTTTGAGCGGGACACCTTAACATTATCGCGACTGTTGTATCTTGATGCGAGATGGTACCATTTATTGGCTTTTAGAGCATGATATCCATGCCCTCGTAAAGTAGGTATCAATCACCTACTACCCTTGTTGAACCGAACGCCTTTAGTACCCATTCACATGTGCCCTGTGTTGTACATGTCCGTTGCTTGGCAAGACAGGTTCCTAGCTCTCCTCTGCCATTTCCTCGTCCACGTCCTCGCCAAACATGTCCTCGACTGTGCCGCCCTCCACACCATCTCCTCCAATATCCTCAGGCTCAGGACCTTCAATGCCCTCCATAGCATCACCCTCTTCCTCATCGTCTGCCTCATCCCACACGTCTTTCAAGCCCCAGCTCGTTCCACTCAGTACAAATCGCTCGCTTGGTAGTCGAATACCCCATTCGCTGGGTACGATCTTTGGTAATGCAACCTTGTTTCGCTCGCGTGCCAGCTCCTGCATGTAATCCTTGCTGATGCCCCCGCCAGCGCTTCCTCCACGAAATTGATAGCTGAGTCGCGCAGCAATGGCGAGTTTGACGGCGTTAGCTGTTACCGCAGCGTCACCCGCTGGTGCCGAGATAGCGCCGGCGTTTGCTGACGGTTTAGAGCCCGCTTGTGTGACATATGGGTCGCCGGACAGGTGGAGCGCATCGCTCAACACAGAAGATGTATGGCGGTAAGCAAAGTCGAGAAGTTGGAGAGGTACACGCTGCTCGTAAGCAGTAACGCCTTGGGACGTCAATAAAAGCTCAATAAGACGGGAATCGCGCGGTCGGGGAGCGGTGGTTGATGATGTAGGAGGAGGAGCGTTCTGTGAGGACGTAGCAGCGGGTTGGCTGGAGGCGGTGCCGGTAGTCTGTGTGTTAGGGACTGTTTGCGACGTTCCTGCTGATGAGGCCGGAACCCCGTTCGTTTGGGGCTGGCTCGATGACATTTGGAACGATACCGTCGTGCTTCGGGATGGTTGTCGGTGATGCGACTGGTCGTTGGATCCTCACAATGATCGCACCCTTGGCGTTCTGGTCTCGCGTCTAGAGAGGTTGAGTAACGCGTTTACGCTGAGTTAATCCAGGCAGGATACGATTTGTGGCGAGTTGCGATCAACGTTCGTCAAAGTTGATGCAAAGGTTCAGTATATATTGACATCTGCGAAGTCGGTAGCTTTTAGCAGTATAGACGACAATGCTACCTTCGTGCTAGATAGATTGGTTGAGCTTGAGCGCATTTCGGATCTGCTGATAATCCGAAAGCCGCTGCAAGGCAAGCACAGACCACACTTTAAAATCTCATCCACTGGCACAAGCCGGATTTGCTTTGCGGCATGGGAAGGAAGGATGGAGGGGCAAAGAACGTGCCCCACCAAATTCCGGCCGATGCAGGAGGACTTGGTCATTACCTCAACTTTTTCTCGGGCGATCGCTTGACTCACAAACAACTTCGACTTGACAAGTTACCTGACAGGTTTTGGCCTCTTTTTAGTACCAATTTGATTTGTCTAGAGTAATACATTATGGAGACAACACTTCCATTGCCGTTTTTGGTGAGCGTCGCTAACACCAACGGACAAACCACCGAAGATGGCCTCAGTCGCAAAGAGATCGCTCTTCTAGGAGCTCCCTTCTACGAGATAGCTTCCAAGGATTGGGGTCGTCCCAGCTCTGGCACCAACGTCCATATGGATGCCACGAGTCTGAGTAACCCCGACGACGTGGTTGCTCTACTGGACGGCGGGGTACGCACGGTATTCGTAGCCTCGGAGACCTACTCAGAGTATACAGAGTATGGTGCAAGAGTTATCCCAACTGTTTCTTCTCTGGATCTTTCAGCGGCTACCGAGACTGGCCTGTTGATCAAGGACTTCGATATCTCATCCGGCAATCTCAACAAATTTGTCGAAGACGCTCAGGCCAAGAAAATTAAGAGTCTTTACCTCAAGCCAGCACCAAAGACTGATATTGGGAAATTTGTCGAAGTGGCCAAAAAGTCCAATGCTATCCCAATTCTTCCCTCTACTGGCCTAACGACCAATAAGAACGATTCGACTCGACTATTACTGTCAAAGATTATCGCCTCATACTGGAAGTCTGATCGACCTGACGGTCTTATCGCAACTGTGGTTACCGATGATGCTGGAATCGCATTGGGCCTTGCATACACGAGCGAGGAGAGTATTCTCGAGGCATTGCGAACACAGACTGGCGTATACCAGAGCCGAAAGCGCGGTCTCTGGGTTAAGGGCCTCACCTCTGGCGATACTCAGGAGTTGTTGCGAGTTGGGCTTGACTGTGATAATGACACTCTCAAGTTTGTTGTGAACCAGAAGGGGCGGTTCTGCCACCTGCAACAGTTTGGATGCTTTGGAGAACTCAGTGGCATTTCTGCGCTCGAGCAGACGCTCAAGTCCCGTAAAGAGTCTGCCCCCCAAGGTTCCTACACTGCTCGCCTCTTCTCTGACGAGAAGCTCCTACGGGCGAAGATTATGGAGGAGGCTGAGGAGCTCTGCGATGGAAAGACCAAAGAGAACATTGCTTTTGAAGCTGCTGACCTCATTTACTTCGCTTTGACCAAGGCTGTTGGCGCTGGCGTCAGCCTCGCCGACATTGAGGCGAACTTGGACGCCAAGAGCCTCAAGGTCAAGAGAAGAACTGGCAACGCAAAGGGTAAGTGGGCTGAGAAGGAGGGTATTAAGACTGAGCCAGCTCCCACCAAGTCATCACAACCACCAGCTGAGAAGCCTGCCGATGGACGTATCGCCATGGAGAGGGTTGATGCTTCCACGATTTCGGAGGCTGACCTTAGGGAGAAGCTCAAGAGACCTTCACAAAAGTCCCCTGACGCCATCTTGAACATCATTCGACCTATCATAGAAGAGGTGCGCACCGGTGGTGACAAGGCTGTTCTCTCTTATACCCATAAGTTCGAGAAGGCAACTTCTTTGACATCTCCCGTACTCAAGGCTCCCTTCCCTAAGGAACTCATGGATATTTCCCCCGAGACTATCGAAGCCATTGACATCTCCTTTGAAAATATTCGAAAGTTCCATGCTGCCCAGAAGGAAGAGAAGTCCCTCCAGGTTGAGACCATGCCTGGTATCATTTGTAGCCGCTTCTCAAGACCCATTGAGCGGGTTGGCCTGTACATCCCTGGAGGAACTGCTGTTCTCCCCAGCACTGCCCTGATGCTTGGCGTGCCAGCTATGGTTGCTGGTTGCCAGAAGATTGTCTTTGCTTCGCCTCCTCGATCTGATGGACGTATCACCCCTGAAATTGTATATGTCGCTCACAAGGTTGGCGCTGAGAGCATCGTCCTGGCTGGAGGGGCCCAGGCTGTTGCTGCCCTGGCTTATGGTACCGAAAGTGTAACAAAGGTGGACAAGATTCTTGGGCCCGGTAACCAGTTCGTGACAGCGGCCAAGATGCACGTCAGCAACGATACAAATGCTGGTGTGGGTATTGACATGCCTGCTGGTCCCTCGGAGGTTCTCGTTGTCGCTGACAAGGACGCCAACCCAGCATTTGTTGCATCCGACTTGCTCTCTCAAGCTGAGCACGGCCTTGACAGTCAGGTTATCCTGCTTGCTGTTGACCTCAGCGAACATGAACTCCAGGCTATCGAGGCCGAGGTTCACAAGCAAGCAATGGCACTTCCTCGTGTGGACATTGTACGAGGTTCGATTGCACACTCCGTCACTGTCCAGGTCAAGGACATTGAGGAGGCCATACGCATCAGCAACGACTATGCCCCTGAGCATCTCATCCTTCAGATCAAGGATGCCGAGAAGGCTGTCGACCAGGTCATGAACGCCGGCAGTGTGTTCGTCGGTCACTGGACCCCTGAGAGTGTTGGCGACTACTCTGCTGGTGTCAACCACTCCTTGCGTAAGTTTTTTATTCAACCCCTGCTCTCTCACAAACTGTCGCTAATCTCTATCATAGCTACTTATGGCTTCGCCAAGCAATACTCTGGCGTCAACCTGGGCTCATTCCAGAAGCACATTACTAGCTCTAATCTCACCGCTGACGGCCTGAAGAACGTCGGTGCTGCCGTCATGCAATTGGCCAAGGTCGAGGAACTCGAGGCTCACAGGAGGGCGGTGGAGATTAGACTCAACTACCTGAAGCAACAGTAGAATGGAAAAGGGAAATGGAAATAAAAGTAGGCGTATGTAGAGGACAAATGCGATTTATTTAGGATAGGGGATCTGGATCTTGGAGTAGCCGTGGATTCAAACATCTACAAATTACACCACTTGTTGCCATTGTCGCGGTCATAATCTCAAAAGACTGGAGTTGCGAAACTTGCTCAAGTAGTATTTTAGCCTGGCAACAACCAAAGCTTTTTGTCTGTACAGCATGCTGCGATGTGATCACTACAAGTACAAGGAAATGCTCAACGCCACGCTATGCCCCAATATGCCTGAAAACCCCCCTCGTTCATCTCCTCCATCTCATCTATTCTTACTGTGCACTCCCAACTCCTACTGACGCCGACGTCGCTTGTCTAAAACCAACCGAAAAGATAGCCTGAAAAGAAACAAACCCCCTGGAACCCGAAAACGCCTCACTGCTTTTTGTTGTTGGGAACAACAGAAACAGCTTCGGGCGCCTGTTTATCATACTTAGCTTTTTCTTCACTTCACTTCGCAGCGGATAGATGACCAACCCCTGTGATGTGCTGTGCGAGGACGTCCTCTTTGAGCTTGTGGCCAGGGGTGGTAGCCACTTCAGCGTTGGAGGCGTTCTCGCCTTGGTGTTCCTCCTCGTGGTCTTCCTCGCCATCTTCGTATATCTCGTCTTCATCGTCCTCGTCATAAACTTCCTTGAGATCACGGGCCATGGACGCCTTCAACTGCTCCTCATCGACACTACCACCTAGCACGCTCTCTGCTTCAGCGAATTCATCCATCGACACGCGGGAGATGTAGCTGTCGGCGAGTGCCTCGCCGAGCTCATCCGCATCCTCGTCGTCGTATTCCTCTTCATCATCTCCGTATTCGCTTGTAGGCCTTCCTGGACCGTCGTCATCGTCATCATCGTCACTCTCGCTTGCTGAGAATTCAGCCATAGCGAGAGGATCATCTCTCCAGTACGTGAAATCTGTGTATTCCTCGCCGCCACCTTTTACCAGCGTGCTTACAGGAGGGAAGTAATGATCAACGACTTCGTTGATGTTCACGTAGCTCATTTTGAGCTTGTTAAGACTCAAGAGATCCAAAGACACTTCGGAATTTGAGTTGATGGTGAAGATGCGATTTCGTGGCACATCGACAGTTCTGTAAGATATCTGATCGGTCAAACGGTTTCCGTAGCCAGCGTAAAAAGGAGTACGGTCTGGGCCATAAAGGTTGCGGATGTCTCGAAGAGTAGCCATCTTGAAGATATGGGGTTTGCGAAGGTAGACCTCTCGCCTCAACGCCGCCATGGTTCTATCTGGTGACAGGATTGTCGGGCCTGGAGGCATCTTGTAGCCTTCCTGTACGATACCAGCCAGGTAAGCTCTTGTAGTATCGGCCTGACCAACAGATCGACTAGTAAGATACATGATGTTATAGCCGTTGGCGGAGATATCGCTGTAGAGCTTGGCGACGCCCGAGTGTGTCCAGTCACGGCCGATCATGTTTAACACATGACCAAGAGCGTCAGACTTGGTGATAGTACCGTCAATATCCGAGATGACTACAGGCGTCTCGTGTTTCCAAAGGTACATGTTTGCCTTGCATGTAGCCCGGTTAACAGTGAAAGCCATCGAGTTTTCTCCAGGCTGTAGGTTGAGGTCCTTGAGCTGCTGACTAGTCAGCCGCAAGGTTTTTGCGTAATTCCTGTTAGGATCTCCCGCATGACCCGAAGAGCGCGGCGGCGTGCGAGGAGGAGTCTGCAACTCCATAGGACCAGCGTCAGACTCGGTTCGGCGATGCAGAGGGAGAGGTGCGGCGGTTGCGTCACTACTGTCGCTCTGGTACCCGGGATCCGAAATAGCATCGGCCGCAACAGATCGACGATGCGATTGCAGGGACGCCTCTATGGTCTTGTTCATAGCAGCCTGCTTGGCGCTTTCACTGCTGTAAATCCACAAGTTCCCATGTTCGTCGAAGCCAAAGAGTGCGCCGATGTCGTAGTTTCCCTCCAACTCTTCGGCAAGAATCTTACGGGCAAGAATCTCTGCCCGGAGCATGTCCTCCTCATTACCCTTGAAACCGGTCATGTCAAGCATCAGATCGCCTGTTTCTGTTACCTTGTTGGGGATGCTTGCAGCAGTTAACCCCTTGGAGAGTGCCATGGCTCGTTCAATGGCCTCTCTGAGGGCAAGCGGCGGAGGACTAGAAGATCGTTCAGAAGCCACATGTTCTTCATCGTCGGCGGAGCTGTTCTCATCTAGACCTTGGCTTCGAGCACTCTGTCGGAGGATATCGTCGCTATGCGGTCGAGGTACGCTTGCGGACCAGTCGCCGGACGCTGGGCGAGCACTGGATAGTCCAGGGGATGTCGAAAGGGGTGTGATCAAGCCTAGACTTCTATTAGCTTGCGTTTACTACGAAGACTTTGCAAAACTATGTACATACCATTCTCGTTCCCTTTCTTATAGAGAACGGCGGGAGGCGGTCGGCGAGGCCTGGACTCGGATGCATCAAGCTCGAAAGCTTCTGGCTCTTGCAGGGCAGCATCAGACTGTTCAGGTTCTAGCGGTGGACTGCTCGCAGGACTAGATGCTGGGGAAACAAGAGGTGATGTCTGCAGCGACTGTGGAATGTTGTCGGTGGTTTCAAATACGAAGAAGGCCTCGCCGCCATCACCAAGCTTCATGGAATAGTTTTGTTTCACGCCATTGACTTTGAATTCAACCTTCTTTTCCGACGGTCGTAGGAGCGAAAACTTCCCAAAACGAACGTGGAAGGGAGAGCAGGAGAAAGACCCATCTTCTTGTTCGACGACGATGACATCAATTGCGCCGCTGAGAGTCGCGGGGTTGATAGAGTTCCATGCTGTCGAAACCGACTCGCTGAGGCCGCGCACGTATTGCATCTTGCCTCCTGAGGCAGGGACGTCGTGTAGAAAAGATCGCTTTCGTCTCGATGTTGGCGCAAGGAGATGTTATCAGCAGCGGCTTGTCGCGGGGATGTTGGACGACGATCCGAGCAAGACTCGAGAAGACACTGAGCCTATGACGGCAGAGGATGGGAGCACCTGTGGTCCTAGACCACTTGAAAGTTTATCTTGGCAGGAGGAGAGGATCAAGTATTCGAAAAAGTAAAAAAAAAAGAAGAAAAAAATTGGTATGCGGTAAGAAACCTATAATAAAGTAGACAGCTCAAGTTGGACGGAATGGAATGAGGATTGTTGGGGAGCAGCTTGTGAGAGCAACGGACGGAGGTACCCAGTACAAAAGGACGCTTGCTGGCCTGGTTGAGCGGGTCTCCCGTCTTTTTTTTTCTTGCCCCCAGTTGACCACTACCTAGTAGGTAGGTAGGTACATAGACTATCAGGTGAAGACGTCACCGAGACAAGCCTTTTCAGAAATATCGTAAGGTACCTGTAATTGTGAGACTTTATGATGGGCTTTTCTAGTAGCACTATTTCGAAAACATAATGGGGACGAATAGTAATATCGTAGTTTATCGAAGACAAAGGACACATAAGGAGGCGTCTTACTCCTGTCAAAGAAAGCCCCGTCAGCAAAGAATGACGAAGTCCTTTGTAGTCCATGGCCGTTGAACCCAACATGCCCAGCCTTGGTATAAGGTACATCGACGCTGCCACTACCCCAAGGGCCCTTGCAGGGGGGGTCTAGACGTTCACCAGAATCATGATGGAAATACATGGCCCCAGCAGAATCCATCACATGAACGGCTCAGGCGGACAAGTTGCCGAGTTGAGAGACGAATCATTCGGTTTTCGGTTCCTTAGTCGCTAGAGACAGTCATGAAATGGGTACCGAGTGACAGGCATTTTATCAGTACAAGCGCATCATTCGTTGAAAAGTCGCTGCTTTGGATACTATCTGAAATCTTTATAGGACTCTCAACCCTGGTTGCACATATCTAATTGGACGATAGGTATGGTGTACCCAGCGAAGTCATTCTTGATATAGGAATGCCTCGTAGTCAACCCGGACTTATCAAACTTCAACCCCAGTGCTCAACACAGATTACGCAGATGTGGATTGAACCACACAATTGAGCGGTCAACCTAGTATAAATACCAAGTTGTGTTCGACACTACTTACCCTATGTACATTCCGTCGAAGGCTTTCAACTACCATCTACAAATCTTAGTAAAGAAGAGGATTTGGGGTAACTTATAATAATAAGGCACAAATGAATGCTGATGTTCACTTCAACCTTTAAGCTTCATCAGCAATACTGGATCTTGCAAGTACAATATACTTTCTTTAACTACCTCTTGTAATAGATCGTTTCGATATTGTTTTGAGCCGCGGTCCAAGCACAAGCTACCTAGGTTAAAGTTCCGCTTAATAGATCTTCTTTCCTTTTCAGGGATTTCTTAGTCTTGTGTTTTCTCCTCAGTTCTGACTATTGGCTAAGACTGCGATGTTACAGTCCATGTCGCTCTGCCGAGGTGATGTTGATGTCATTGATCGATCGATGAGAAAATCAGACCTCGTGTTCGCAACCCGCGGGTAGTTCTCTGTGGCCCTATGACGGACAAAAACTCTGGGCAAAAATCAAGAACGTCAAAGAAGAACTCCGTGTGTTACAAGTAGTGTTATGTAAGTCATCGACGAATATAAGTACCTATGCCCGAGGAAAAAATGGGCATTAATCTTCGGCGTCGACAGGCTTCACATGCTTACAATCAAGACGCCCAGAGATGATATCGGTCCGTTGCATTTGGACAGGGGGTTACAACACCAAGTCAAGTAAGCTCCGAAAAAGGTTGATACCTTTTTGGAGGAGCATGGGCATTGGGCACTAGGAAAGCCCTGAAAGCTGAATCTGAGGCGACCTCCGACACTTGCTGAGGCTGCCGACCTGGTGGTAGTGTTGGTGATGAGGAGGGGGTCACTGAAAATGCATGTTCACAGCATCGAAAAGATGACCATTAAAAGCTCCCTTCCTGGATGATTGGATGAACGCCAAAGCAAGCTATGGCTAACGAATTATTTATAGATAATAAAAATCCTACTCATCAATTGTGAAAACCTGCATCCAATACATTGCCTCTTATATCCGTACGATATAACGTTTTGTGTGTTGTGGTTGCTAACGTACATCCCAATTAATAACTAATCGTCCTCCCCGAGCGTTTTCACGCCCCATAAGATTATATGCAATATACAAACCGGCAGAAACCCTAAATGCGCCCCAATGACAATATTTTATATGTGGTAGATTAAGAACCACCGTTGGAAAAGCCATGCGTCGTGTCTTCCGTCTTGATACTAAGGTCCCTCCGCAAACATCATCACTGACGTCTACAGGTCCCAAGTTCCCGACGCTAGTAGCGCGTCGGTTTGCAAGCACATTCCAATGGTATCAATCACGACATGATGCGTGTGTGTTAATACCTACTGTGAAGTTCGAATATTTCGCAGTAAAAAAGGATTAGATAACAGACGTTCGTACCCGTCAAGTACCTATGTACCTAGGGTATCGACATAGACGTTTGTAAAACCGTCATAAACGGCTGAAAGTAGAAGAGAAGCACAGTGCATATAAAACAGTGGCAAGCACCATATATTATCCATATTAGACACTCACATGGTACAGAGTTATGGGCGATTATGTGGGAATCACACGACACCCATCACAGTAACTATACATACTTTTTACTGTACGCAGTGACCCCGAGGTAGAGAATTTCCCGCCTGCAATCACTGTAACCTACCGTTGCTGCACCCATCCAATCCAGTTCACTCTAGGATCCAATCTCCACCTAACGTCCACCTGTCTCTCCCATGCCCGCCTTTTTTTCACCTACTGGCATCTGCCTCAAGGATCCCAAACGACACCTGGACTCTTGGACTTGCACTTGGAAGTGGACGCTTGGGACCGTCTTGAAGAAAGTATCATTATCTTTCAAGACCGGGACCGCGACCGCGCTAAGAACATGTCATGGGAGTTGCCCGTCTTGACCACTCTCATCCTCAGCGTACTTGGCTTCTGGTGGATCTATAGCCCTCGCGCCAGCTACCAGAAGGCCCTGCTTTACGTCTTGCTCTGCAGTCTCACTGTCTTCTTCGACCCTCGACGTTTGCTTGCCTACGCATCTCCCGCCACCATCGAAGCTTTGCTGGAGTCCCGTATCGATGTCCTATTGATCCAACACTTCAACATGGTCTTGACACTTGGTGCTGTGGTCTGGTGAGTCTGCCTCCTTTCCCCCTCTGCTTCTGCTTGACCTGCGCTAACCGTTGATCTCTATATTTCCAGGCTCCTGCATCGCTCGTGGCAGACTCTGTGGAAGCCAGTTCCCGATCTGATCAATATTCTCGGGGTCGATGTACCTGAACCTCCTGATGTTTCTCTTGCTGGCATCCGATCCGATGCTGCTACTTTGAGCTGGACTCGACCGACCAGCAATCGGCCGGTACAAAAGTATACTATTCAAGTCAATGGCGTTCATGGTCGGTATTTCTGTCGAGATCTGTCTCGAATCTTCAGTTGAAGTAAGCTATCAAAACCAGACTAACACGGGTCATATACAGTTGGCGATTCACCCGGAAACGAAGTCGCGATCACCGTTACAGGCTTAAAACCAGATCACTTTTACAATATTCGAGTCGTCGCTGTTGGACCGAACAACTTTCAAGCCGGGAGTCAGGTTTTACGCCTCCGAACATTTGGGAAGGATGGCAAGCCTCAATTGGGTAACTCACGCTTGCCTACCAGCTTTGCCAGCAATGACCACCATCATCCAAAGGATGGCGACGAAGACGACGATTCCGATCCACAAAAGAAACCACCAGTCCCCTCTGTCGAGGCGGCCCCGGTGCTCGATGGGAACAACGCATCTACATCCGATGTGAGCGCCACCGTACCGAGCCAGCGACGAAATACGGTAAATCGACGACACTCGCCATCCGTTGCTAGCATGGATCAGCCTCAAATTAAGCCACCTTCAACGGACATTCCGGAACTGTCCCTCGACGAATTGAACCGCCGATTCGAGTCGACCAGGAAGGAAGTTGATGAGATCCTTGCCCAACACGCTAAAGAAGAGGCCGAACTCCAGCAGCAGGAGGATGAACTCAAACAAGAGAAGGAAGCGAAGAGACAGGCTTTGAAGGAAAAGGAAGAGCAGACAGCGCAGCTCAAGGCCAGCGTCCGCACAACAATGGAACAGATGAGGGCAGCTGAAAAAGAGCGGACAAGAAAAGAGCAACAGTTGAAGGAAAAGGAAAATAAGAAATCCAAAATCCGAGACACTGCTACCAAGCTCGAAAACGACATTGAGCGGATGAAGAAAGAGCGGGAAGGATTCGAGGATCAGAAGAAGGAGTTGGAAGCCAAACGAGATCAGGATGGCCAAGAGCTTGATGACTCCAATACGGAACTGCAGGAAAAGTGTGCCGAACTGGAAGCTGAGCTCAGGGAGAAGGGCAAACAACTTCAAGATCTCAAGGCTGCTCGGGAACAACTTCCAGGTGGTGATGACGAGCAGTGGAAGGAGAACGATACTCTCGTCCGAAGGGAATGGGATGCCCGAAGAAAAGAACTGCATAACCAACTGGTCGCTGAAACCAAAAAGCTTCACCATCTGGAGCACCGAATCCGCTCTCTGCAGGAACAGCAGCAGCACTTTGGCCTATCCTACTACAACAACCAACCAGACCCTACTGCCAGGGAGTTTCAACCAGGAGCAAACCCCCAGGATGACCGGGATGGCAGCTCTCTTTCCAACCTCAACTTGTCACCGCCCCCTAATCAGTTCGGCCCCTCTGATGACACATTCTCGACTGGCTTCAGTCGCACCGGGTTTGGCCAAATATTGTTTATGCCACAAAATGCTGTCAATGCCGATGATCATCAGTCGGAAGCCGATTTTAGGGCAAATGCCGGACCGCTCAGCCCTACCGCTCATGCTCTTCTTCCATCGGGTATTTTTGATGAAACTTATGAGGATGCTGAGGAAAATCTCCAGCCAAGTCGTTTCCTCCCAGATTCGGTCACGGCAGCAGAAGACGAGTATCCGCAATCTCCACTTTCATCTGATGGCCGCTCTCTTAACATGTTTTCCAGTCCTCAAGGCTCGTCGCATAATCTGCCTTTCCCTCAATATACAGATATGGAATCTCAGTCACACCTCAACTCTTCCCCCCAGCAAGCACCTTTAGCAGCAGGACACAGATTGTCTAATCTGTTGTCTAACTTCCAGCGCAACAGATCAAAGCCGTCTGACGTTGAAGGACCTGCTATTGGCACCCTCAAGCCGGGACAGAGTCAATCGTTTCCGCGAAGCACTGATGATCACGAACTGCCTGGGAATAAGCGCAGGATTAGCTTTTCTTGGATGAACAGGCATTCAGGGGGTGAACCCAGCAGGACAACCATGCCACCGGCTTCAAGACCGTTTTCTGCTAGGAGGCTCAACCCCTTCGCCAGCAGTGCTGGGGCTCTGATGGGTGACAAGGACTCACCAAACTCAAGGCCTGCATCGATTGCATCCACCGATCTTCCGCGACCTTCGACCGATAGTGGCTCTATCTGGAACGTGCCAGGGGACTTCTCTATTCCGTCCAAGAACAGAGTGTGGTCACCGAATGAAGGGCGTTGGGCTTCGAGGAATCCATCACGCCGACCCTCACTTGGTGCAGTTCCGACTGCCCTTGAGACAACACTCGCAACCGCCAATGACGAGATTCTCGATGACGATGATTTGCTTGATCCACAAACGTCGCCCAGCCAGGTGGGTGTTATTGGCTCACGCCCGCCCAGCCATCGAGCATCAATGAGTCGAAACCTCAATCCGGCGGCACCAACTTTCAGGACGCCCTTCTTTGGACGCAGAGATAGGGACGCGAGCCCATCGAAGGGTAAGGACAAGGACAAGCGCGGCAAATCAAAGGAAGGCCGCGGCAAGGGCAAGGAAGTCGTGATTCCTATGACTCCTACCATTGAGGTGCCTCCAAATCTCGATGACTCGCCATCGGACTCACGGATGTCTCGTGACACATACTCTGTTCACACACAAAACTCGGTGTCTGAATCGCACGAATCCTTGGATCTTGGCATGACAGCTTCAAATTCAACAACCGACAATAATGCCGCGAACCACAAGGATGCAGATAGTAGCGTTGTCAAGAAACTCTTTAGAAAAGGGAGCTCTAGCAAGTTCAGCACCTTGTCTTCTAGACTGAGCAAGGATTCGGTCCTCTTCAAGAAAGGGCCTGGTAGTAGCACATTTTCAGAGAAGAATATGTCGGCGGAACACCGTTCGAGCATTGGCGATGCAGACGAACTTGGTGAGGATGCGTCTCAGCTTGGCCGCAGCTACGACAGTATGGCCAGCAGCCCGGCATTGAGCCAGGGCAGTTTCCGGCCAAAGGATGCTCCCAAGGAGGGTCGCATAGGGTCATGGCGCTTCTCCATGAAGAAGAAGAACAAGGACGCTGCCGTAAAAGAGAAGGAAAGTATGGAAAATGATAGGGCTACAGATGCAGAGTAAAGAGTGCATTATGCAGCATAAGTACATGTATATATAGCATGCCCGGATATGGATATGCAGCAGAGCACAGCATCAAGCTCTCTTAGCGAAGTGGCATCCATTGGCTGTGGATAGCAAGATCATAAAATGATGATTAATAGCGTTGATAATCACACCTCAACCATTCTCTCTAACCTTACTTAGTCTTGTCTCTTTTCATGGCTTTGACTTGTATCGATGAAGGCTCAGGGGTTCAGCCACGCACATCGTGGCAGTTGAAATAGGTGACCCGCTTTTCCAGGTTAACCATCATGGCAGTTGATTTGACACGTGCAAGGAGCTTCCTCATGCTTACAGCGACAGGGCAACAACGCCAACACTTAATGTTTGAGTTTCTGATTGATCAATGACCGGCCCTTCACCATGAATATATACCCAGATGGCTCAGCTTTAGACGCTGGTGAGTTGGTCGTGAAGCTAGAAATATGGCATATTTAGACCACTGACTCCCTTCCAACAGTCGACTACGATGCTATAGACCATCTCAACCTCCTATTCTATCACCCGTCTGCCATATCATCCATAAGCCAGGTTTCCAAGTCCTTGCAGAACCACCAAAATGTCCTTTCGAATGATATCGCTACCCTCGAGACCACGCAGGCTTACGGATCCGACTCGAGCCTCGAGCGCATGCAATCAGCGCAAGCTGAGCTCGCCCAGCTGTTTCGAAAGATCGAGACAGTGCGTTCGCGTGCAATCGAAACCGAGCAGAACATTACCTCGATGACGGCCGACATAAAAAGACTCGATGGAACCAAGCGCAACCTGACGCTTAGCATGACGGCTCTCAAGCGGCTGCAGATGCTGACGACAGCTTATGAGCAGCTCAGGGGGCTGGCCAAGACGCGGCAGTATAGAGAGTGTGCGGGTCTCTTACAGGCTGTTCTACAGCTCATGAAGCACTTTAACAGCTATCGCAGCATCGAACAGATCGCGACGCTGAGCAGAGGCGTGGCCGAGCTGCAGCGTGAGCTTCTGGAACAGGTCTGTGAAGACTTTGAGATGGCGTTTGCCAAGGGAGAGGTAGGGGCTCGCAGGGGCATGCTCGTCGAGGCGTGTCTTGTCATAGATGCCCTCGGTGACTCTGCTAAGGCTCGTATCATGAACTGGTACGTCAACACGGAGCTGCGCGAATACCGGCAGGTCTTTCGTGGGAATGACGAAGCGGGTAGCCTGGACAATATCGGTCGGCGGTATGCCTGGTTTAAGCGAATGATGAAGACGCACGACGACGAACATGCCATGATTTTCCCTCCTCACTGGAGAGCCAACGAGACGTTGGCGGTGGCGTTTTGCGACGGCACTCGCGATGACTTCAAGGGTATTCTGGAGCGGAGCATGCGACGAACAGACGGCAATAAGATTGATGTGAATCTGCTGTTGAGTTGTCTACAGGAAACACTTGACTTTGAGCAGAGCCTCGAGAAGCGGTTTGCGACTACATCGAGAGCCAGCATCGACACGCTCAATTCGGTCGAGGAGAAGGCGCACAGCTTCCATGGTCTTATCTCGGTTGCTTTTGAACCATATTTGAGCTTATGGGTTGAATCACAGGATAAGCAGCTGGCGGCAATGATACCAAAGTATCGCAGCCAGCTGCTCATACCGCCTGATGATGAATTCTCTCCTCAGGCCGTTATTGCGTCTGCGATTGAGTTGTTCCACTTTTACAAACTCACTCTATCGCAGTGCGCGAAACTATCTACCAGCGAGCGTCTTCTTGATTTGGCCAAAACACTGGCCAAGTATCTCGACGAGTACGCGCAGCAAGTCTTGCTGCACAGACTGCAGTCGAGCGGCCCCCAAGGTCCTCCGATTGAGGATGTGGTACTCGTGCTGAATACTGCCGATTTTTGGCACATCAACACCAACCAGCTGGAGCAAAGCATCAAGAAGCGCATCGATAGCGAGCTTGTGCCCAGAGTTGACTTTTCATCGCAGTCGGATGCCTTCCTTGGTGTGGCGAGTGCGTCTGTCCTTGCTCTTGTGCGGACTGTCGAGCTTGATTGTGAGGGTGTCTGGCGCGAGATGAAGAATACTAATTGGAGTACAATGGAAAGCGTGGGTGACCAGAGTTCCTACGTAGGAGAGCTGGTTAAGCATGCGGATGGTAAAGCGTCTGAAATATTGGCAGTCATCTCGAAACAACAGTATGCTAGGGCCTTCTGTGATAACTTGGTGGAGCATCTGGCGACGGGTTACATCACCAGCATTATTCAATGTCGGCCAATATCTGAAGTTGGCGCGGAACAGGTAGGGTTTCCCGCACTGCTCTGTTCAGCTTCGGCGCTAACATGTTGACTTGCAGATGTTGCTCGACAAATATGTACTCACCAAGGCTTTTGAGAAGTTGCCTATGCATCACGCATCATTTTCTGCACAAGAGGCGCCTCCATCGAGCTTCGTACGGAGAGTCCAGCATTGCATGAACAGACTGGACCCTCTACTTAAGACGCTTCAAGTGCGGCCATCGCCACCAGAAGGCTTGGTACAAGCTTATTTGATCCATATCGCGGATCGGTCAGATACCAACTTCAAGAAGATCCTAGAGTTAAAGGGCGTCCGAAAAGCAGACCACGCGCATCTGATAGAGCTCTTTGGCATACACCGAGACAGCACATCCAACGAGAAGCTGGTAGCCAGTTCGCCTTTGCTTACACCTCTCATGACATCCCAGAGCTTGAGCAACAGCGTGCCGTTGGTGTCGATGAATCCTTCGGTAGCAGCAGCGGTGAGTCCACGGTTCGAGGCGGGATCATTGGGTGAGAAGCTTCTCAGCGCAGCGAGGGATATCAGCCAAAGCAGCACGAGCATGGGAGGTGCTGCGGCGCAGACCGGATTGGAGAAGGCGACTATTAATGAGAATTTGAGGAACTTTGGCAAGTTCTTTAAGAGAGATATTGGGTCGCTGGGGGCGAGGTTTGGGAAGCGAGATGGTAGTGTGCCTGACGAAGGGCGGTAGATGTTATAGCGGACGGATTCAACTAACCATAAGGTAATAATGAATGGAAGAATGCCTTGTTAGGTTGAGCGTTATTACCAGGTCCCTGGTCTGTCATGAGGAATCATTTCTTAAACTCCCAACCCAACCCCTCCCCGGCTGCTATGCTTGCCACATTCGGTAAGCACTTTGATTAGTCACACCCGAATACCGAGTTTAGAGAATTTGCCTTTTGCCTTGCGAGGCATGACTGATTGATAAAGACATCCATCCACAGGACGCTTATAAATCTCCAATCACAACTGAGAAACCAAAAATTGATTCCATCTCTCTCCAGGCAGGACTGATTTTTGATTGCATTGCATTGCATTGCATCACAACAAGGGGTCTCCACCAAAGTTTCTCAGGGTTCGCCGAAGTCGCTTCTCTTTTGCCAAGTTAGTGCCTATTAAGAATCGCCAAACAACCCACTTTCACTTCACTCGGCTTCGCTTTCTTCCCCTCCAACACCAAACACCGCCAAACTGTTCTCCTCAACCTTTCGACGAGTTACTCTCCGTTCCAGCGCTGGGCTAACGATTGCGGCCGCGGCGACTACTTTTCAAAGAACAACTAGAAAACCAGCCGTTGATTTTGGTGTTAGAAACATGCATAGCAAAGTTGTCAGTATGTACATACCTTGGAATTGCCCCTCTGCTGTGAGACTTTCATAGCCTAACCACCAAACAGTTATCGGTTCAGGGCCTGCTGCCCACACGGCTGCTGTCTACCTGGCACGAGCCGAGTTGAAGCGTGAGTATAAGCATCACTAAACGCATCTACTTACTTGGTCTCGTCAGACTAACACCCCACAGCCGTTCTCTACGAGGGCTTCATGGCCAACGGTATCGCCGCTGGTGGCCAACTGACCACCACCACCGAGGTTGAGAACTTCCCCGGTTTCCCCAAGGGTATCATGGGTTCTGAGCTCATGGTGAGTTTACTCTACTATTCCCTTTCATGTCTCCTCTTTTCAGTTACTTACACGTCCAGGACAACATGAGAGCCCAGTCTGAACGCTTCGGCACCGAGATCGTTACCGACACCGTCGCTACCCTCGACCTCTCCTCCCGCCCCTTCAAGTACACCACCGAGTTCTCCCCCGAGGAGACACACACCGCCGAGTCCGTCATCATCGCCACCGGCGCATCTGCTCGTCGTCTCGACCTCCCCGGTGAGGATAAGTACTGGCAGAACGGTGTCTCCGCCTGCGCCGTCTGTGACGGTGCCCTCCCCATCTTCCGCAATAAGCCTCTCTTCGTCATCGGCGGTGGTGATTCTGCCGCTGAGGAGGCCACTTTCCTCACAAAGTACGCCAGCCACGTCACCGTCCTCGTCCGTCGCGATGTCCTGCGTGCCAGCCGAACCATGGCCAACCGTCTTCTCGCTCACCCCAAGGTCACCGTCAAGTTCAGCAGCGGAGCTACCGAGATCAAGGGCGGTGAGGACGGTCTCATGAGCCACCTGGTTGTCAAGAACAACAAGACCGGTGAGGAGGAGGTCCATGAGGCCAACGGTCTTTTCTACGCCATCGGTCATGACCCGGCCACTGCCCTTGTCAAGGGCCAGGTCGACATGGATGAGGATGGCTACATCAAGACCATCCCTGGTACCACAAACACCAATGTTGAGGGTCTCTTTGCCGCTGGCGATGTCCAGGATAAGCGATATCGACAGGCTATTACCAGTGCCGGTAAGCACCTCTAATCCAATACAGCGTTGATTAACATACTAATTTGGCATACACAGGTACTGGATGCATGGCTGCCCTCGAGGCCGAAAAGTACCTCGCTGACCATGAAGATGACCAGCGAGCTGATAACCGACCCAACCCCAACTAAAAAACTTAGAAACATAGAAATCTACACATATATAGACTTGCACCATGTTAGACATGATATAGACATCTGCGAAAAGAGCACCAAAAGTCAATATACTTTCAAGTTAATCCACATCAAACTTCATTTCACACCGTCTGCATCAACTTAGGATTTATATCATTTTGTTTTATTCTCCCATTCAGGATCTATTTTCAACATTTTGTCATTACTCATGTGGTTTATTGTATTTCAAACCCTAGAGAGGTCTTTTCACACAACTTTTCCTCCAAACCTAGAACAGCAGTCTCGTAATGTTGTCTCGGTCGGTCTCATCATATGTCGCTTTCCTAGTTGCGCTCTAGAACCGCGGGCGGTGTAATTTCGTTGCCCTTGAGGTTCTCCAGACCCTCGCCACCCTGTCGATTGTTAGCATATCATCTTCGGATTTCATTACCCTGGGCAATTTGACTTACGTAGCTGATAAGGGGCGAAATCTCAACGCCAACATCGGCCTTGTCTCCGACGACAATGGCTCCAGCAGCCTCAACCCAGCGCTTGCCCTGGGTCATGATATCGCGCTTGCTGGTGTCAGGGTCGTCCTCACCCGTGCCAGGGGCGTTCTTAAGGGGCGAGAACTCGTCCTCACGCTTAACCTCGAGTGAGGCGAACTTGTCCAGAGACAGCAAAGGGAATACGTCGAAGACGAACTGCTCGAGCTTGATGCCGTTGGGCTTCTCAGGCTTCACAGTCTCACCACTCTCAAGGTCAGCAGAGGGGATCTTCTTGCGGGCAATGTGATGAGGCAGCTTGTGAGCCCACTGAGGAATGGAGTCGAGGAAGCGGAAAGAGTAGTAGTGGTTGACGATGTTGGCGGCACGGAATCGCAAGAGGTCGGAGTTCTTGGGATCTTGCTCCTCGGCGGTAGCCTGGTCAATCTCGGAGTACTCGACAACATCAGGCTTTCCGTTCTTGGAGAGAATCAGACCGACAGACTCAGTAGCATTGCGCTTGCGCACAACCTTGGTAGCAATATCGACGTCTAGGGCGGCAGAGAAACCGATGAACACGGGATCAGCAACCTTGACAAGGCAGTTGTCAACGCAATAAGCATGGATGTGCTGAATTCCGCGCTTTCGCATGTCGTCAACGACACCAGAAACGACCAGAGCCTGGTAGAGGCCACCGTTTCCATCAGGAGCAACGGCAACCTTGCCCTTGGTCTCGAGAAGGATCTTGCCATCATTGGAGATGCAAGGCAGGACACCCTGCTCAAAGATCTTGACGTTCTCTTGGCTGAGGCCGAAGTAGTTGTTCTCCTGGAAGAACTTCTCGGTAGGACCACGAGTAGGGCCGCTGGTCATGACGTACCAGGGAACGATAGCGTCCGAACCCGAGGACTTCTTGGCAGCAAGCTCCTGCACCTTTGCAATTCTCTCACCCTGAATCTGGAAGAGAGACTTGTGAGAGGGCAGACCAATATCGTAGCAGCCCTTGGGGGCAGAGCTGCCAAGTCGAGTGCCCTGGCCACCGGCCATGAGGACAACAGCGACCTGACCCTTTGAGATGAGGTCAAGACCGGAGTCGTACCACTTGGAGATATCATCGGCATTGGAGTCGAGAATGCTAGCAGTGGCGGACTCGGGAAGGGGCTCGAGGCGGTCGGGCTCGTCGCTGGCCTTGGGAGGGTTCAGAGCGCGGTGTGTAATGTCGTTGATGTGGGCGGGGTCGAAGCCAGAAAGCTGCTGGTACAGAGTTCCTCGCTCAGCAGAAGACAGAGAATCGTAGAAGGTGAAGACTTGGTCCTGACCAGCCTTGGAGTACTTCTCCTTGAGCTCGTTGAGAGCCTCAGGAGTAGGCTCAGCAGGGGCATCAGAGCCCTTGCCAAGGTGAAGAGCCTGCTTGATGGCCTCCATTGTGATTAAAGGTTTTGATGAGGTTTGGGGAGTTGCGGTGAGGGCGATTGGAAGCTTGGAGACAGGTGTCTGAAAGCTTCAAGGATGGAAGAGTTGAGTAGAGATGGAATTGGAGAGGAAAAGAAAGGAAGAGGAAGAGGAATGAGCTTGGATCTACGGGGGTGGGAGGAGTTGATAGCTAAATACGAATGGAAGGAGGCAGATCTTGGGAAGACCCTTACACAAACTGAGGTAGCCGCAACTTTTGTTCCTTGACGTCGACCGGGCAGCTTCCATCGGTCTTACCTTACTATTACTATGTCTATGACTAGGTAGGTGCCTAGTCCATAGCTCTTACCTTACCGTAAGTAATAAGGTCCATAACGTTGTTACCTCACCGTATAGGCCTTACTTATTTGAAGCTCCTTCTGCGTCAGCACCAACGCCCATGCTGATGCCCCTCAACTGCCCCGCCAACTGTATCCAACCGTCCGCATTGAGCTTGGCCCGCCAATTGGAAAGAGGGAATGAGCTGATGCAATGCACAGAGCGGACGCGGCGGGGCAGGCTCACTGGAAGCGCCATGGCGCCCATGCTGCTATGCTTTCACCTCCCATTGGATTCGATCATCTGCAAAGGGCGTTTCAAAGTGTTGGACAGAAGGGTACGTAAGGTCAGCAGTAACACCCAACGTCAATACCTAGGTACCAATAATCATCAAAGCCTTGAAAACTATCATGCAATGGCTCGTAATTATTCGACAGCATAAAGAAAGGACCCATGATTTTATTATGATTTTCACACAGAATTCTTCAGGGACCAGCAGTTGTCTCAAAAATTAACCCCGCTACGTCCAACGTTGAGGTGAAGCCCAGCTGGAGGGGCTGGCGTGTGGCTGTGGCGGCTGACAGGACGCCGATGTCATGGATGATTTAGCACTCTTCAGGCATGTTCCCCCTCAGTTTTCAGGGGCCCGAGCTGTATGATTCACCGGGCCGGACCCAAGGCTCCTGTTTCCCTTGAGATTTGGCTGTCTGTGGCAAACAATCTTTGATGTTATTCCGCCACTTTCTCCCTAACTAATTTGACATACCTACAAAGGCAACAGGGTGAAGCTATTCTCAAAGGAATTTGGGCAGATGTTGCTTTGGTCTCCGCGGAGAATTTGGAATGAGGACATAATTATCAAGATAGTTCTTCTCATCCAATCTGAACTATCAAAACACAAACGTTGCACTTCGATTCCAGTTTAGGTCGGCTTACACCAACATGACGACGAGAAGCGAAGCCAGCCAGAGAGTCGTTGCACAAGAGGCTTCTGTTGATGACAACGTCAACGACGATCAAGATATATCAAGTTCTCCTCCTCAACCGGCAACTTTCAAAGGACGTCTACAAATGAGTGACTTCATGTTCAAGTCAACTGAACCTGGTGACTCTTCTCCTGTACGACGCTCACCAAGGTTTACAGCCTCAACATCTTCCATCCCAGTCTCATCTACCTCTGGGACCGTGACAAAAAGGACGAAGAGGAATAATCAAGACGACCATGACGGTGACAATGATGTTAAACCAAAGAAGACGAAGAAGCGAACTCGCCCCAGCTCTGGATACGCACCCCCTTCGACATATGCACACCTAAAAGGCCTACCAGACGCTATCGCCCCCAACCTTCTCGTTCTCTTTATCGGGTTGAACCCAGGCATCGAGACAGCGCGAACCGGACATGCTTACGCTCATCCTTCAAATCTCTTTTGGAAACTGCTCTTTTCAAGCGGCCTTACCCCACGCCTCTGTAGCGCCTACGAGGATCGCCAGTTGCCAGAGCTGTATTCCATGGGCTTTACCAACATCGTTGCCCGACCTAGTCGTAATGGCTCCGAGCTTAGCAAGCAGGAGATGGATGAGGGTGTAGAGGCTCTCCATGAAAAGTGTCGCAAGTACCGCCCTGAGTCTGTTTGCGTTGTCGGCAAGAGTATCTGGGAGAGCATATGGCGCGTTAGGCATGGTAAGCCTGTTGGGAAAGCCTTCAAGTATGGCTGGCAGGACGAGGCGGAGAATATGGGCGTTATCGAGGGCGAATGGGGCGGAGCAAAGGTCTTTGTTTCGAGCAGCACGAGTGGACTCGCTGCCACATTATCACCAGCCGAAAAAGAACGTATATGGGCAGAGATTGGAACATGGACTAAGAAACGGAGGGCAGAAAGGGAACTCGAAGCAAATAAGATTACAGTGGAGGATTAGAATAACATTTCAAAATTCATATCTAGGGAGGGAGTAGACTGCTTCAAATGTGTATCCACAACGTGTCACTATAACGATAATGATTTGATTCAAAGCTTGTTCGGATGTCCTGCTCGTCTAGAATGAACTTTTGCCAAATGAGGCCCTTACATCGTCTGCCCAACTCCATTACGCCAGTAGCCAAAGCGCCTAGAGCCTGGCCTTTTACTTGCATCGCTTCTCAACCACATTAGGTCCGTTCTCCTCATACTCCTTTCGCGAAATCCACATCTGGTGGAATGTGCCCAAGCTGGCGAGGATGCTACCACCGATCCAGGCACCGAATCGCCGCTCGCTCGTCAGACCCGCAGCGTGAATCTTGATCTTGAGACCAGGGTACATGGCCATCAGCTCGTTGTTAAGACGGTCGTTGAAGCCGTTGATCAAGCTGGTGCTGCCTGTCACCACAACGTTTGCAAGCAGATTGCCGCGGAGATCGACGTCGACTGCATTCAGAGCAGCGCGGATCAGCTCGGGGATGGTCTGCTGCTTTGTGAGACGATCAGCCTCGGGGATGGGGTATCCGGCATTCTCATCCCACATGCCCTCCGTCACTCGGAATCGCTGCTCGCGCCACATCTGGTTGTAGCCGTCGGGCATCTCGAATACCCGGCCGGGTTGCGTCTTGACATACTCCTCATTGCCGGGCACACTGTAGCGGCCCGGGCCACGCCAGACCTCCACCACTGACTCCTTGAATTCTGTCAATACGCGCTCTTCCTCGTAGGCGCGGAAGGAATCGTTGATCTGGAAGGGGAAGTGTCGTAGTCGGACTGAAGGGGCTGCCAAGGCGTCGACGGGTGTCTTGTTTTCGATCATGAAGGTGGGTGTCAGCTCAACCTTGGGCTCGGATGTTTCGAATAGGCTTCGGATTTGAGAAGAGAGCCAGATACCGCCAACAGGGGCCTTCTGGATGGATCGCTTCAGAACCATACCATCATGTATGGCTGTGACTGAGGTGTTGGCACCGCCCACGTCAATGACTAGTGAGGTGGCCTTGCCGGCGGCGAACGCTGCCAATACTGAAGTGCGGCTCAACCAGAAGGCAGGGCAATTCCAGTTCTCCATGATGATCTCAATGGTCTTCTCGCGGGCTTTAGGCGTGTTCCATGGTGCCTCGGTGATCAGAAGAGGGTTCTCACCCAGCGGCTTCTCAACCGACTCAGCCTCAGCGTCGTCCATAGCTACATCGCCCTCCCCATCCTGGCCTTCGGTCTTGGGATCATCGTTCAGGCCGTTCTTGGAAGGAGGTGTTTGTCGTTCGGGTTGCAGGCGCTTCACGAGCATATTCTCCCATATCTTAGCAGCTGCATCCCAATCTTCTACCACACTGTCCTTGTTCATGTAGTTGCGGACTTCATAGTCGGGACGAGGGATGAGGCATTCATCACCGAATAGGTCGCGGGGGTCATTGCCGTTTATGTGGCCGTAGAACGAAGGCAGGATAGACTTGGGAACATCTTCACCAGCAAATCCTGCTCGAGTGTAGCAGTAACCGGGATCGAGAACGAGCGCAGAGACCTCATCTACGTGACCATCAAGTTAGTGGAGATCCTATGGCGAACGCGACATGGGGGAAGCCAGAGCTTCGCGTACCTCCTCCGTAGATGTCGGTAGGCTGCATCGACGAGGAAAGGGGCTGCTGAGCCATGATGGAAGCTGTCAAGATGGATGTGGCTATTTGAAAATGGCAGAGGTCAATTCAATGATCCGGCGCAAAGTGTCGCGAATTTGGTGGAATTGCGCCAGGCTAAAAGTGATGGATGGATGTTCCCACCGCGTAGAAACAAATTCCAGCCTTGGGTGGTTGGTAGAGGATTACGCCTCATTTTGTCGAGGCTGAAGTGTGGCGGGTGCCAAGACCCACACTCACCGCGAGCCCCACTTTGCTCTCTTTAAAATTTCGTTGATCGTCTCGCGAAGGCTTCTCTTTTTTCTTCATACATGGAGCGCGAGTTCCATGTTACCATCATGATTGTAAGTACACACGCACTTTTTTTCTCTATCTACGCCCTATATCTCTGCCTATATGATGAACTCGCATAATTCGCTTCAGAACCGCTGCGATTGACACAGTTCGCTGTGATTGATTACAACTGCCAAACTCTGACTCAATAGCATTCCACCTCTTTACTAGCTTACAGCTCAGTCATGATAGCATTGCTAACCCAATTCATAGAAGACATGATGTCTGTACGATACTTCAGTCAGGCCGGTCGGCCTTTAATACAATCAATTTCCCAGAAAGCCTCTACAAGTGCCCGTTGTACGAATGCGCTCAGGTGTGGCAACTCCTTGACGAGGACAGTATGGGGCTTGCAAAGTGTGGCATATAAAAGGTTGCTGGCTACTTCTGCTGCTCGGAGAGGCTCGGCAGATAGGTACCAGGTCAGCACTGAAGGATTCTCGCCGTTCAAGCAACAGCGCCGAACTGAGCTATGGGAGGAGCAACAGAGCGAGGATCCCCTCTACCCAGAGACACATCCTCGCCTCGAGCATCGAGCTAAGCGAATGTCGGTGCCTGAGTTCCTTGAAAGGTTCCGAGATAGTCTTGACGATACCAAGGACGTCAGCCTGTGTGGCCGAGTTCGATCCAAGCGAGTAGTTGGAAAGAATCTTATCTTTCTCGACATCGTGAATGAATTCGAGCGTCTACAGGTCATGGTCAATCTTTCAAAGTGCATGTTGGATCAGGAGGAAAGGAGAGTAAAGTTCTCGCTGTTCAGGAATTTGATAGAAGTGGGCGACCACATATGTAGGATCCCAAATGTTTATCCTTTTATACCCCCAGATGCTTACAATCTGGCAGCTATCGTCGGCATACCGACTCGTACTAAAGCTGGCGAGCTCACCATCGAGGCCAAAGCTCTCCCCGAGCTCTTATCTCCTACCATGGAGCAGATCCCAGAGAAGCTCACCGATCCCAAGACGAGAATGCAAGATCGTCATGTTGATATGCTGGTGAACCGTCAAGCGATCGACGTC
The DNA here is from genome assembly GCA_013266265.1 of Fusarium sp. NRRL 66182. Taxonomy (NCBI): domain Eukaryota; kingdom Fungi; phylum Ascomycota; class Sordariomycetes; order Hypocreales; family Nectriaceae; genus Fusarium; species Fusarium sp. NRRL 66182. The sequence continues at coordinate 47,385 of JABFAK010000008.1, read as the reverse complement.
TTACGACTACGTGCTGAGATCACCAAACACATGCGAGACTACTTCCACTCGAAACGATTCCTCGAGTTCCAAACACCCATTCTGGCCGAAAACGCCGGCGGTGCTGTTGCGCGCCCCTTCGTCACAAGAGCCACCGAGTTTAAAGATAGGGATCTTGCCTTGCGCATTGCGCCCGAGCTATGGCTCAAGCGCCTCGTCATTGGAGGCGTCGACAAGGTCTTTGAGATTGGGCCTTCGTTCCGCAATGAGGGTGTTGACGCAACACATAACCCCGAGTTTACTATGTGCGAGTTCTACAGTGCCTATAGCAACTTGGAAGATCTGATCAAGGAAACCGAGGAGCTTCTGTGCAGCCTCGCCCAGCACTCTCAGAATCTCATCTCTACTCAACTCACATCACTCCCTCCCGTCGATATGAGTCGCTTCGTCCGGCCTTTCAAGCGTGTCGAGTTTGTTCCCGCGCTACAGGAAGCTCTGGGTCTACGACTGCCAAAGCTCTCCTCCCCGGATGCATTGGCAGAATTGCTGGCCATCTTGAAGCTTGCTGGTATTACTGTTCCAGGTGAGGTACCCAACTCGCTGGCCAAGCTTCTCGACCGGTTGGCTGCCATCTATTTGGAGCCCATGTCATTTATGGAGCCTGTTCTCATCATGAACCATCCTGCCTGCATGTCGCCTCTGGCCAAGAGCTTCCTCTGCCCTGAGACCTATCAGCTGGTATCCGCTCGTGCAGAGCTCTTCATTGGCGGTCGTGAGCTAGCCAACATGTATGAAGAGGAAAACGACCCAGAAGCCCAGAAACGCAAGCTGCTTGACCACCGCAACCTTGTCAACAAGGATGATGGCAGCATTGCCATAGAAGTTCCCGGGGCTCAGGAAGGTGGCCTATCTGCTGAAGAAGCACTCGATGAGCCCTTTGAAGATGAGGATGGCGATGCTGCTCCTCTGGACCAGAGCTTCGTCAAAGCCCTCGACTACGGACTACCTCCCACTGGTGGCTGGGGATGTGGCGTTGAGCGTATGGTGATGCTCTTCTCTGGCGCCAACCGTATAAGCGACTGCCTAAGTTTTGGCACGATAAGGAATGTAGTTGGACTCTCGGCAGCAGAGGAGAATAAGAAGACGGGCTCTGATGAGGGCTTATAAGTCTTGAAAATTACTTGTACAATATGAAGACCCTGGCCATAGGGATGATGTATGAACGAACGATGGAATTGTATAGTATTGTAGCAGTAGCTATACCCTAGAAAGCCTCGCATAGAAAACAACGATTCACACAACGCTCGCACAGACTGGATATACGACAGTGATCCAACCAGAGATGCTAGTAAGGACTTCTGATACTGTGCCCTCGGAGTATTTGCTAACTAAGTGGTATCATTTATTTATACTATGTACAAAAGAAGATGTAGTAAAACTAAAATCAAGCTGCGGCGACATATGATACAAGTCCTAGATTTCCACTTTCAAGGAGCTCAGTTCGACAGCTGGAACAAGCTGCTCCCCTTCTTTGACGAACCAGAGCCCTTGATCCAAGAACGAACAGTCTCGTCACTAAGCCCAGACCCAAAGTCAAAGCTATCAGGCAATTGCTTAATAGCAACACTAGAAGTGCGCTCATCAAACACGACAGCAACCTTGATATACTTGTCAGTAGGACGGTTAAAGTAGTCGGAGCTGCCAGCGCCGTTGTTAATGTGAAACGTGCTCTTGCACTTGGTATCGCCTGACGCGAGAACCTCGTAGATATCGACCTCGCCGCAGCCCGTCTGCCAGCAGCTGCAGTCGCCGTACTGCATAGTACGTGGAATGCGAGCGTTGAGGGCCCAGAGGGCGGGCATGTCGCCGTTGAAGCCGCGCTGGCCGTCGAGGGGCATCTTGAAGTGGAAAAGGAACATCTTGTTGGATCCGGAGAAGCCTTCTTTAGGAGTTGTTAGTGAGCGTTATGTGACTGGTGTCGGAGGAACTTACTGTAGGCGATATCAGAAGCGCGAGAGTAACCACAGCTCTCGTCGCACTTTTCAGCGCTAAAGATGGAGAATTCCTTGTTGGAAGGGATATAGATATCCTTCAACACCTTGGGAGAAGAGGAGCCGCCGTTTCCATTGGCGTTGAGGTAGGAGAGAGAGTTGCCCCAAGTGCTATTAACATCAGTCAGTATATTACTCATTCAAGCCATGTGAGGTGCTTTGATTTTAGCTCACTTGTCAAAGACTCCAGAGCCTTCGCCGCCATAGTTGCCCATGAATATGACATTATCGGCAACTCGTCGCTGAGCGTTATAGTAAGCAGTACGCTTCCAGCCTCCTCCAACAGCAGGTTTCGGGTTGATATTGGAGCCATCCTCAGCCTCGGGCTTCTCATATCCAGGGTTGGCGTTGCTTTGAGCAGGCTTCTTTTCCTCGTACGTGTCGGGCTTGGGCTTGGGGGCAGGTAGCTTGACGAATTCAGTAGGAACAGCAGCAGCAGCCTGTGTAGCAGGACTGCCGTACCAATTGTTCTTCCAAGAGACAACTTTTCCATCGATGGTGGCTGTAATCCATTCACCACGCTTCTGCTTTCGCTGCTCGTGAAGGTGGCCATGTCCATGATGGGCGTGGATGTGAGGCGAGGGGACAGTATCACGCTTCTTCTGAGAAGAACCGAGGTTGTAGACGGCAAACTCCTTCAGGTTGAATGGACCGCGAACATGAACGGAAAGCTGAGTATCTTGCTGTCAGTCTTTTCTCTAGACGGTCTTGGATAACTGAGCGACTTACATCCTCTTCAAGTGGCCCAAGAGGACCGCCGTACGCAACGGGCTTGGACTGACAAGATCCATCTGTGCCCATGCTCGTGACAGCCTTGTAAGTTCCACTATCTGCAAATCCTTGATACAAGATCTGGTCCACGAGACCGCAGAACCAGTTGCCGCCTTCATCAACGGCGTTGCCTGTGCACTGTTGCGTGAGGGCCGAAGTCAGGCCAGTGCCTGCCAATAAAACGAGATTTGAAGTCTTCATTGTATGTATGTTTAGTTCCTTCTTTCGATAAAGAGACAAGTCTGGGGTTTCGTGGGCAATGTGAGACCTGTTTCCAATCTCTCAAATATATACGCAGGGTCTTGGGGGTAAAGAGTGTCTCGACATGGACTGTGTTTCAAAGACTAGAAGTTCAAAGACAATAGAGGATCCAATTGATGTTAGAGAATGAGTTGAATAAGACAAGAATAAGTAGATGAATGAGTGTATGGCGGTTATGAACCAAAGAAAGAGCTGCAATGAGCGGCAGATATGTTTCAGCACCAGCCCCAAGAAGGAACGGAAACGACGAGGATTCCCATCCATCTTTGGGGAGGCAGTGAGTGATATTAAAAGAAACCCATGCAGTCTAGATGCAGCTTATTAGCCCTGGCTGTCAGCTCGACTGGACTGCCCAAAAGAGATTGGGAAGACGACACTGCCCAGCTTCTCACAGATTCAGGCGGCAGATCTCAATTCTGTTCCTGGCATGATGGCCTAGTGGCGCTTGATGCATCACTGCTTCACATTGACAGCCGAGAGTGCTGGTGGTGGTGTGGTGAGAAGGAAATTGTTTCAGGCCATCAGAATGCCGGATTCTTGGCTCTTGGCCAATAGAAGACTCCAGATGACCCCGGCCTTTGTGTTTAATAAAGAAGACAGCACCGACGAGCTAAATTAGGCTGTGTCCGTGGACCATGGCTGATGACTGATGCCATCACAAAGAGGCACGCTCAGGCATGGCGCAGCAGGCTTGGCCCTTGGAGCGGTCTCTCTTTCAAAGGCCGTTAGTCTAACAAGGGCCAAGAGGTTGAAATAGGCGCCGAGTCGCCTGGCTGCTAACCTACATAGTTAAATTGGACCCCAAACATGGGGGATAGCACCGAATCCTGCTAAGCCTTGAGCTTATTTACAGCTTCCTCTTCAGGTTCTCAGTGATGACAGGGGTATTGTATGCAGAGAGATCCTGCGGATCTGCAACCCTGTATGAGCACATTTATTTACTCACATCAAATGCTGAAACGTGGCAGGCCGTTTGAAGAAAACCGAGCAGCTGATCAGAAGAGAACGAACGAGCTGGAAGAAAAAGGCTGGGAGAGGGTGTGGTCGACAAGAAGAAACCCTGAAACACCAAGAGAGCCTCCAAGGTGAAGCCAACACTCACCTTGTCATGGCCTTGTCTTGGCAATTCCCCTATTCTTTGACGATTCAGGGACCGATTCATTAGGAAATGACGACAAAGTGTCTTGTTATTTAGTCAAAGAAATAGTCCGTCTTTTGGAATGTCCACGTGCTGCTTGACTCGGACGCTGACCGTTCAGCCCCCAAGACATGAGCAGGAATGATACTGCGCATTGTCATTGTTGGCGTGATAAACTCGCATCATGATCTTGTCCCACGTCCCGGCCCTGCGGAGACAAGCATTCGTGATAAAGGCGCAAAAGTCATTACAAGGGTTGGGTTCACCAACAGTCCGAGACATGTTTTCTCTGTTAGGAAACGGGCCGTTGACACGCGGGCGAGGGTTCTAAAGAAGAGATCGTACTGTTTGACACAAAGCTGGTTCAAGGCGCTTTTGCGGATTGTATTTTCGAATCCGGTGCAAGACGTAACCCTCTCGCATCCGTATCTGGTTGCTATCTGCAAATACCGACTGGTGATGTCTTGGGCTGCATCTCGTGCTTTGACGAGAGCCTGGTTCAGGGCCTCGGCGATTATGCACTTAGTCGTCGAAACCACCCCATTCGCCATCCTCATCACCACTATCCCCGTTGCTTTCCTGCATCTTCCTCTTCTTGCTGCCTTCGATAGCGCCCCGGCGGTTGTTCTCCTTGCGCCTCTCGTAGCCACTCTTGGACGTAATCTTAGCCTTGGTGCCACTTCGTCGTGCTTCCACGCCTCGCTCCTTGAGCTTCTTGCGGTCTGCCTTGCCCACGTTGGGCAGAGCGTCTAGGAGCCACTTCTGAACACCAGCTTCGTCGCCAGTCTTTCCAGCCTGCTTCTCGCTTGCGGCGATCACGTTGGCAACCATCTTGACGAAGGGAATATCCTCCTTGGTGTAGAAGGTTACTGCGACACCACCTTCGCGGCCAGCACGACCAGTCCGCCCAGCACGGTGAACATAGCCAGCGCTGGACCCAGGTACATCGTAGTTGACAACGCCGTTGACACCAGCAAAGTCCACGCCTCGCGCTAGCACATCCGTAGTAATCAAAACCCAAATGTCTCCGGCACGGAACTTGCGCATGATGGCAGAACGAGCAGAATCGGTAAGACCACTGTGTAGGGCAGCGATCCTCGCTGAACCGCCAGCCTCGAGGGGAATATCATACTGCAGCTCGTCATGCAGCGCAGTCGCTCTGTCGATGGTCTGCGTGAAGACGAGGAAAGGGGGCCGCAGAGGAGGACCCGAGTCATCACTGGCCGTGGGATGCAGCAGCTGGCGCAACGAGAGCAGCTTGCCTTGCTCAGTTGCAGTGTAAATGAGCTTGTGAGCGATGTTTGGTACAGCTGTGTCCTTTAGACCAACTACCAAACGAACAAAAGGTTTTGGTGTGCTATCGAGAGCCTGCGCCCTCGAGGTCGATTTCTCCGTAACCATGGACTCGATGTTGGATCCCATGGTAGCAGACCAGAACGAAACTCTTAGGCCAGGGTTCGTACATGCTGTCCAGTCAGCCATCATGGCGTCTCGGAAGAGGGGATCAAGCAGGACATCAGCCTCATCCAGAACCAGGTCTCGGACGGTAGGCAGGACCTTTTGAGTGCCAGCAGGGCCAGAGGTGAGAAACTTGAGCAAGAGGAAAGGCGTCGTGACCAAGATATCAGCCTTGGTAATTTGCTTGGGCTTGTTATCTGTGGTTTTCTCATCCTCGGATTCCTCTTTTTCGTCGTCTGATTCTCCATCATGCTCATCTTCGGAACTGTCTTCGGCCATGTCCACCTGCTCTGCTGAGAGTTGCGTGTTCTTCTTCATCGAGACAACCTTGAGCCCTGTACCTTTCGCAAGCTTCTGTCCCTCGCTAACAATCTGATGAACCAACTCTCTGGTTGGCGCTACAATGACCGCCTCAAGCTCATGGATGTCGCAGAGGTTTTCTTGGGAACGCCTGCGCAGTATGTTGTTGATGGCTGGAATCAAGAAGCTGATAGTCTTACCACTTCCCGTAGGAGCGATTGCAAGAAAATCGACACCTCCTTCTAGTCCCTCTTCGCCCTTCAAGGCTGCCTCGGGGTGTACGAGAAGAGGAAGACTGGCCATCTGGACCTCAGTAGGGACACGGTAGCCCTGAAAGACCAGGTTTTCGGCGATCTTGTTGGGGAGACCGTAGGCATTGCGAAGCTCTCCGAACGAGTCCAAGGGCTGGGGGAAGAGCTGCTTCTTGCTTTCCTTCTTGACTTCGACGGCGCCCTTCTTCTTTTTCTTGCTCTTCTTGACCTTGGACTGATCTTCAGGCTTTGAGAGGAGAGTGATCTTTAATCGATGTGACCGCAGCAGCTGGCGACACTCGTCCTCGCTCAACAACCGAGATGGGCGTGTTAGTTTCGGCGCTTGTTCTGGCTTCTCCGTCTCGGGAACTGGCTGGGCAGCAGGTTCGGCCTTGGGGGCGAAGAAATCGACTTGTGGAAGCTCTGCGTGAGGCTCAGGCTCGAGCTCGGACTCGTTCTTGGTTCGCTTTCGCTTCTGGCCGCGGACTTGGTCATGGAAGAGCTGAGGATTTATGCTTGTGCCGGCAGAAGGAAGCTTTTGCTGAGCGTTGTTGCCATTTTGGTTACGTTTGCTAGACTTTTTGGTCCCGCGCGACAAGACTTTGAGGATATCCATTGCGAAAGAACTGCGCTATTACGCGTGGTTGAATAGCGAGCGTGAGTTGAGCGTATGTGGTGAAGAGACTGCCAACTTTGGATAGAGAAGTTGAGAATTGGATTCAGAAATTTTGGTGGATCCATCCACATCCATCCATGTTTGGCTTCGGATAGTGGGGGGTGGGGGAGAAGACAGTTGTAGTGTATGTGGCTGACGATGTCTAGCACCGTCACAGTGTGGGAGACATTCACCAGCCACGACGTTGAAAGTTGAAAGTTAGCAACTTATCGATAGTGGACGCCATTTGAGAACGGGCTCCCGAGATTACAGTACAAGTCTTGGAGCATCAGGAACGCTTCGACTAAGTTTGATCTGATCCTGCTTCGAGAAGGGTCTCGGCCAATGAAGCAACCGCCCTCGAGGAAATGCCTGAGGTCAAAATGATCGATCAGCGTCGATCGCCGTCATAAGCTCATCCAAGTTGCGAGCATCCAAGGTTGACGTCACCTTTAGCTGCCCGAGGCCCCAAGATAGCCAGCAATCAGGATTTGGACTTTTATTATCCATGAAACTTGGTTTATAATCAGCATTTCTGCTTCTTTTTCGTGTCTTGCAGCCCCCGTTTTCTTTCTTACCTGCATTAATTGATTGTTCTCACCCAAAAACAAAAACCACCACAAAACACATCTGCCCATCATGCCGACTATGCTCGGCCTCACCAACGAGCGTTCCACTCATGGGCTCGACAGCAAATTTGGTGCTCCCCAGAGCACAAGGGGCATGGAGCTTACCCCCCGCCAAAAGAACGGCAGCATTGTTTCTGGCATCGAAGGCTCAGACTTCTTCAACGGCGGCGGCAAGCAAAAGGAGCACGACCAAGACGAGGAATCGGACGAGGAGAACCTCAAGACCATAAAGGGCCGCAACCTCTCCGCTGTCAAGGAGATGGAGACTCTTGTCTGGCGCGCCCTCTGCGACAAGCCCAAGACGGCCCTCAAGTACATCGCCAAGGACGCCGTCATCTCGAACCGCTTCCTCTTTGGCGACCCAGAGCCTCGCACCGCCGAATCTGACCCTCCTCTGGAAGACGAGATCAAGCACTGCGAGGAGTGGCTCGCCTACAAGATGCACGATCCCCAGCCCGTCGAGATCGGTCTCATGGCCGCCGCCATCGGCTACAAGCTCACCCTGTTCCGCCAGCTCGATCACGGAAATGGCCAGTTTGGCATGCAGACTATCCAAGCTACCTGCTCGAGCTCTTGGAGGCAGCTTGCCAGTGGAGACTGGGAGCTTACCAGCATGTTTGCCGGTTAAATTCAGATTGGTCCATGACTTGGATGATTGCATGACTTGGGATTGGCGTTTGATTTGCGGAGTAATGGTATGGTATGGTTTGGTGACCCCGTTGGATACTGTTGACCGAGGTGAATGAGTATATAGCATGTGTGATGAATCATCTTGACAAGATGGCATGGTTTCTGATGGCATTTCTATTCGGTTACGTACGCTCTGGGAATAGGAACTTGGCAAAATCTCCGTTTGTAGCTCCAGGAACGATCACTCATTATATATAATATCAAGCGAAACGTTACGATATAATCGATTATATGCAATCGTTCATAATAGATACTTGATTGGGTATTCTATAACGCAGAACCAATGGAAAAGGATGACAGTTTGTAAGAAACTTGGACACTGTGCTCAACCCTTCCACTGAAGTGAGGAAATAATCATCTCAAAATAGGGGACAACTCGCTGCTCTTCACTTTCGTCTCTTGTTCTCGTCTCCTGTCACTAAAAACTTGAAAGCAAGTACCAGCGAAGAAAGGAAATGGGATCCTAGTTATTCGTCTAGCTGTTAAGTATATATGCAATAGACAGAAAACACATATATAGTAGAGCGAACGTGTGAGGTATTATAAGATTCATAATACCCATAAACAGTAGTCCTAATTCCATTAGAAAACCCTTAAATAGTAATTTAATTAACTGTATTGTTCCTCTACTAGTATGTATTTAATAGGCAAATAAAAACTTGTTGCGTATAAATATGCGCACTGTGAACAAATTATCTGTACAACCTCAACCACCCACGTACTGATCAATAAGTGACATTTCTATCTTTCGATAGATCAGGACCAAGATGAAAACGTCTCGAGTTCAAAACTCGCTTTGACCGTCAATTTGACATATGATCAGGGGCAGCCAGGCTTGGTGAGATTGAGGGTACTATCTATGGAGGTATACATGGCTCTAATAAGCTGTGCTATCATCAGAGTGAGTGCCTTGTCTTCTTCTCCTACGCATGCTCAGACCTTGTCTTGCAATTTTTCCCCTGCAAAGTCCTCCCCTCGAGTAGCAATCTCTTCTTTTTCCAACACCATTTACTGATATTTGTCTAAAAACACACCATATTCACTCAGCCATACCCCAACGGATCGGTTTGATAGTGATCTCAAAGTGCAGCCGTGGTCCATCTTTGATAGCCTTTTCCATGTCCTCGCGGATGCAGCTAGCAAAATCCTCGCGAATCGCATCGAACCTCGTCTTGTCGTCTAGCATGACGTGGTGCAGACAGACTTGGCTCGGACCTTGCTGGATGATAGAGAGTCCCTCCAACAGCTTCTTGTCTTGCATGGGCAGAACAGCAACAAAGTCTGCCAGTTTCATCTGGAAGAATTCTGGACCTGTAAAGTCCCAGTCCCTGACACGTGAAGGGCTTTGGTAGACTATAAAGGTAAATCGGGGGTAGAGTTGAAACAGATGCGTGTCGGAGATGCTACTGGCAGAGTTCCGGGTGTATTGGGTACCCTGCTGCGGCTCCGGTTGGGCGTCTTGAAGCAGGTTGTCTTTTGCGGATGGTGAGACTTTGGGGCCAGCGGTATCTGATGATGTGTCTGTTGCAGGCTCTGGCTCTGGCTCTGCCTGCTTGGTGGCTGTAGAGGTCACGGTTGCTTCATCGAATTGCTGTGGTGGTATATCGGCACCAGAGTCATCCTCGAATTCGGGAGGGTTCTCCTCAGGTGAAGCCACGGGGGGTGCTTCGCCTGGTTGGCTCAAGGTAGAATCGCCATGGCTCTCTAGGATAGGCACGGCCATTGAAGCCTCATTAACCATGGGGGCAATGGGGGCTTCAACAGAACTAAAGTCTGGCAGCGGATAGCTCACGGGTACTGCTGGCTCAACGGTGCCAAACCGAGTTCTAGGAGCAGGTGTAGATTGCTCAAGCTCACTGCCCTCACAAGTGTAGTCCTTTCCTCTCGTTCGTCTCTTCTGTCGCCCTGCGAGGACGTTGTACAAAGGCTCTTCGTCTGATGGCGTGAACGAGCTCTCATTGTCATCATTGTGGTGATACATGTGCAAGCCAAGACTATCGTCCTGCCCCTGACGGGGAGACTTGGCTCTCTGCTGTGCTTCTTCTACCTCGGTTCGGGCTGGACGCTTGCCCTGCTCATTCACCTATTACACAGTCAGCTCAGCAACTCTGCAGTCATGACTTGTTCGATATCTCACAATAGTTCTAGTTGCCACATGGATATAGTCACCATTGTCGCAGTTTTCTGATAGACCAAGGTCGCGGTTCAAGATTGGAGGAATCGACTCATTGCTTTCGCCTCCTACCGCAGGAGGCAAACCTGGAGAAGGCAAGCCAGGATCACTGGATTTATCGAGTCAACATAAACGCGTATACAGAGAAGAGTTGCTTGTTCAGAGAGAGACTCACTGCAGATACTTGGGAACTTCAGGCTCAGGGGTATGGTTGAACCTCTCAGTGAATCCGTAGTTGACAATCTCATCCACGTCGATGGCCGTCTCGACGTTGTAACCTATGTCTCTGTAGTGGTTTGTCGGCGCCGATTGGACATTTGGCTTCACATTCAGCCTGGCCACCTTTGCTCTCTCCCGGTCTTCTCTTCTTCTGTTGTTGACGTGCTGGTAAAACAGTTGCTTTAAGATGCGTACAATCCTACTCTGCATCAGCTGCAATGCTCGGGATATAATTGAAAACACAGCAAAGGGGAAGAAACCATACTCGATATCATGTTCATCGTGCCGATAGCCCTTTGTGTTGGCAGGAATAGGCTTCTTGGGCCAGTAGCGAGGCCCGTGTTGTATGAAGAATTTCTTTGCCATTTCGTGACACGCTTTTCGGCACTTTTCATCCTTCCACGTTTTGATGTCTTCTGGTGTAAGATTCTCATTCTTCAAGAATGCTTCGGCATGTCCTTTCATTGCCGTCTTGAACAACTTGATGAGATATTTATCCGAGGCTGCCTTACCAGCAAGGCCCAGTTCCGTGAACAGCTTGTTCATACCGGAAAGGTCTTTTCTCAGTTCGGGGTCACGATATGCGAACCATGACCCGGCCTTGGGGGGCCTCCCTGAGGCTTTGGACGACGACATGGCTCTCTCAATAGGTTAACTACGCGGCAGATTGAAAGTGGCCGTGTACGATGTAGGAGAAGAAATCACGAAGCCGAGAGAGACTCAGGTGATCAAACAAGATTATGATACCCTTGTCCTTACACAAACGGGGATCTGGGTATCACTTCAGGGTGTACAAAGCAAGGGACTGGCTGTCTGCATGCCCCCCATGGCTGCTACTATACAACAATCATCTTCGCTTTGCTTCTGCATCTAAGCAATCCTTGTCAGGGTTCATGAAAGCTTGAGGAAAGAGTAGCTTACTATACCGCTTATCGTTCTGAGCCGTGATGTTGGCCAGATATGCCGGCCACTGTGATGATGTGGCCAACCAGGCTCTGCGTGTACAATGACTACTGGGCAATTTTTGTCTTTTCTCGTGCCGGTAATGTAACTCGAGTATTTCATTGTCTCTTAGACCGCCTTGCCACCAAAAATAAAAATGATTCGTTCAGGGCTGGGTGGGTGTGCAAACGGTGGCAGAGCCTGCCCCCCCCCTTTTGCAGATCTTTCTAGGGAAAAGCAAGTATGATGATGAAACCACGCTTTGACCTTGTCTTTTGCACCTCTTGTCACCTTTTCCGTAGTTGTCTAGACTGGGAATGCTCTGCGTGGTGGTCATGGTAACATGGCATTCTCAACACATCTTGCCAAGCACACACACATACACACACACTCTTTCCCCTTTCTAAACATCTTGTTGTCTCTTTTCTCTTTTCTCTTCCATATTTGAAGAGTTTTCACTCGCCATATAGCACCTGCGTGTGGAGGGGGGGATAATGCCGTTTGCCCCTGTGAGATTCCGATACCTTGCATACATTGTGTAACTCGGCTCTGCACTTTTTGTCTTTCATATTTCCTTTTCTGTTGGAGCAGATTTCTTCTTTGGCTGTAAGCTACTCTAGAATAAAAATGGGATTATTCATCCATCTCCATCTTTTCCCCCATCTTTTTCCCTCCCCTTGGCCCAAGACATGTTTGAGACATGCAGGTAGCCTTGTTCCATTTCCACGTTTTCGTGGTGAAGAATACATGTCTGTCATTACAATATAAAACAGCTAGAATAAAGAAGGAAGAAAAGAAAGAAAAACCACGTTGAGAATACCTCCACACCCTTTTTTAACCATTAGTTCCATTCATTAGTCCGTCAAGTCCCATCTTCCTATAACCGTGCAGTATAAGCCTTGATATCTATAAGAAAACGTAGAAAAAGTAGAATTTTCGCACACAGAGCCTTGGATCAACACCGATTCGATCAAAAGTTGGGTGTCCTGGAGAAGGAAAAGGTGTATGTCAGCCGCGACCTCTCCGACTCTGGTGTCACCATAGCAATCCGATATTCCCTGGTGATATGACGCAGGCATTCATCTTTAAATACTCTGAAAGCCTCTTCATCACCATGGTCGATGCTGTCCGGCAACACGTCATCTGGACCTTGTAACTCAATGTAAAGTGTTCCAAAGTCAAGACCGAGGCCCAGCTTCCTAGCCACGGATGCAAGTGACATCTGGAATATGGAGGTATTGTCCGAAAGCTTCCAAACATTGTTGTAAATCCCATTGATGACCCTGGACCGAAGCTTAATGGTCGATTCTTCTAGGGCTCTGCGCTCTTGGTCACTGAGCCGCATATAGCCTAGACAATTTGCGTTGCTCTGGCAGGTATCTTGAGTATTCTCTGCTCCAGCAGTACTCGTCTCCTGTCTTGATGGGGGCTCTTGAACAGACATCCTTTCCGTACTGGGACCAGCTTGGACCACAGGAGTTTGGGTGAACGGAACAGCACGTCTCTTCCCTAGAGCCTTTGATGAAGGGCCAGTATAAACACTTGGTTGTCTTGCTGCCGCTACCGCTTCCGCTGCTTCTCTCTCAGCGAGTCGTGCTGCTTTTTCCCTTGCTGCAGAGGAAGAAGACTGCCCCGGGTCCTCAATGCTTGGAAGTATTCCATTGATCCTATCTTCTTCTTGCTGCTCACGAAGCGCACAGCTGCCAGAGTCAGACGAGAGAGTTGAGAGTCTATCAATCCATTCCATCTCTTCTTGAGTGGCAGCACCTTGACGGATGGTTGGCTTCTTGGGCCGTGTTGAGGTTCGGGTTGGTCGTTGAAGTCCTTGGGCTCGTTTCCCAGATTTTTTGTTTGTGGTAGACTTGCTCTGCTCCTGTCTGGGGGCTTTGGCTCGATGCTCATTGTCGTTAGAGTTTGTCTCGGCCGGTCGTTTGCCACGGTCTTGAGCCTAAGGTGTTTGTTAGTTACTATACAGAAGAGCGTCAAAGCAAGGACTAGGACTGACATTCTGCGGAACTCGTGGAGGGCTGTTGGGCACGTCATACAAGTCCGTGCCGTTCTCGTTCTGATTCGTAGCAGGCAAGGCTCCGTTTACGCCGTCAGAGGACTGGCCACTTGAACCACTTGCAGGAAGCTCAGGTCCTAGCATAGATAGACATGGCTGTAGGGCGTCACTCTCGTCTGGCGTATGTTCACGTGGTGCACGCATGGCAATGAATTTGCATGATATAGAGACAGCTGCAAATGGATCGTTGTCTCTAATTTCCAAGTCAGCCATGTCCTTTTCTGGCTATTATAGGATATACTTACGTAGACTCTCGCGGCATGCTGTTGCTGGACGTCATATCCTCAAGATCTATAGGGTCGTTGACACTTCGTCCCCTGATATCTTGCGTCTTGTCTGTGCCTTTTTTATCGGTATTACCCAAGCCACTATTAGTATTGGCTGTCCCGCCAGATATGGTATCAGAATTCAAGAGCAATTGGGACTTGGTCAAGCTTGATGATGTATATCGTTTGTACTCGCGAGCCGAACGCCAAAACACTGTGACCATAAGACTGTGTATCCTGTTATCAATATTATCAGTATCCATCAGTCGTGTAATATTCTTTAGATACTTACCGATCAGAATCCTGGGAGTATTGGAGTGGCCTCGTGCCGGAATGGCTGAAACAATCCGGCCAGAACTCGAGTCCCTTTCCTTGAGTGTCAAGGAAGTCCTTGGTTATCTCCAAGAGACCTCTCTGGTGTGCAGGTGTCTTCCACTTTGTAAACCTGTACGCAGGGAGATTCTCGTTGGAGACAAAGTTATCGATCTGTGTTCGGACAGCTTTCTTGAAGGCTATGTCTTTGTCTTGACCAGCGTTCCCGTACCCGAGCTCCTTACGAAGTTCAGTGAGGTGAGGGATAGAAAAGCTTTTTGTAGAGTTGAAGAATTTCTCATCTGGCTTGGCAAGCTTGATGCTAAACACAGGTTTCCGAGCTGCTGCCATATCTTGATCTAGCTTCAAGAGACAAGGCATATACTTGAGCGTTATAAGTAGGTGTAGCTATGTAGCTTGTTTGGTTGGGGACGAGTTAAAATAGGCGGATTGGTTGTTCTTTGACAAGAAATTAGTAGACACCCTCAGGTGTGGGCTCTCAGATTGACGAGCAAGGGACTGTAGGTTGAAAGAGGGCAGAGTTGCCTTTCGGCAACGGGGAGATATCTCGCCCCGGGCCGCTTCACAAGGCAGTTTCTTCTATACGGTTCCCTTCAACATGCTCTTCAGACTTTCAGGGCTGGCACTGAACCTTGGACTTGGTGTTGCAACTCATACTATTACATACATATGTGACCAGGGTTTAGATCTGAATCTACAACTTCTACAGTCTTTCCATTCAGGTGCTTTTTATACATAACTACAAGTACTTGTTTGTACCTCTGATGTGGAGTGCCGTAGCAGGGGTCCGAGTTGTTCGACAAATCCGAGTCTAAGTCTAACCACCAGAAAGTCGACATGTCCGATATCCCCCTCAAACTCCCCGGACCTCATATTTCGTTTTAGTCATCAGGATAGAAGGCCATAAACCTCAAGAACAGTGGTCAAAAGCATGGCAAAGACCTTTTGCGACTTGTGATGGTAAGCGCGCTGCACTACCAGGGTGTTATGCCGTTGGTCGAGCCGGCATGCATACATACATAAAAGGGCGGTTGTAGCAAGGATAGTAGAGGAAAGTGGAAAATAGTACCCCCCTCGCACCAAACTGACTTGGAAATGGAGGATGGTCTCTCTTGTCATAGGTTAGAGTCGATACAAGTGTCGAGGGCTTGTCTTTGTATCATACATGTATAGAATATATCCAGCTTAGATAGGTCAATATTGACCTTGCAAAATTGCTAAACAAGGCAATTCTAATAACTAGCCTAGTTCCACCCGATTCCTCTTTGTATCCCTCTCGGAGGAGCCGTATTCAAGTCATGGAAATTTGAGGCAACTGGCCCCATCCAAGTAGGCCGCCTGTACAGGCCTCTCATCCCATCACAGTCTAACGTGGCATTGGAAGGCATCTAGGACTTTTTACCCTGTTCCATCTGATTCTGCCCCTTTCATTCAGTCATCTTTGCTGTCAGGCACGGGCAAGGCGTTGGTCTCTGCACCATACAGCCAGCCCTGAGAAGTGTTCAGCTTCAGTTCTGTAACATTTGAAACGTGCAGTTGTATTTTGTCAGGGCTGAGGTTTGATTATAGTTGTTTTGGAGGTCGTGAGCCCATTTCTTGGACATGTGCCACAGCCTTGCTTGAGTGTTTCCCAGCAACCCCAGATTAGGAGGGCAATATTCTTGGCTTTCGGCGTCTATCTCCTATCAGCTGCAGTCGGCGTGTCAGAAGTGAGTGCCAGCTCATCCTATCCTTTGGCTTATTTAGCCCACTCATGAAACATCCTCGTTGGCTACCACCCTCCCGGGTCACCACCTTGAACGACTCAAGGTGGAAGCGTGAAGAATGTCGCTTCTTCTAAATGTCCCCCTCACCCCTGAACCTCTCCTAGACCCCTTCTTCACCCTCCTCTTCCTCCTCTTCCCTCCCCTCCCCATACAACACTTCACACACACCCGCCAGCGGCACATCCATCACCGCATCCGTCCCCTCGCTCCAGATCTCCCGCCATCTCAATCTCCCATTCCCCTGAACCTTGCGCTCCCTGTTCCGGCTCCCGCGCAGTCTCCCCTTTGCATCAATCTCGGCCAGCTTACCGGCATCATCCACGACTGTCTCCACGCTAGACAGTGGCACCGTTAGCAGTTCGGTATTGTATGCTGCTAGCGCCACATAGATGTACACAACCGTCATGACGATGAAAGCCGGTATTGCAAGGGCCCACCACCGGTTAGGGTAGTAATCAATACCGAGAGCGTGAAGAAAGGGGGATGGTAGATAGCCCCAGAGTAGGTAGATGAGAAACGTCAGGCTGCTAAAGAGGTACAGCACAAAGCCGTAGTACTCGTACGTCGGCACCTTTGGCGCGGCCCGAGGCACAGGCGCCATTGCATCATCGTCTGAAGCGTCTGGTGTCGTTGGCCGTGACGGGCGCAGTAGAGATGTGAGTGACGGTGAAGGGGGTAAAGGCGTAGGTGGTCGTCCATAAAATGGAGGGGCGAACAAGTTTTGGGATAGTTGCCTTGGCGGAGAGTCTTCTCCGGATGAGCTGGCGGATTGATTGTCTGAGAGGAGGATATCATCCTCTTCATCTGAGCTAAGAGACATGTCAAGCGTGTTGGTATGTATCTCAAGAAATATAGTGGTCAATTCGACATGATTCAAAAAAGTTAGGAGTGAAGTGACGTCGCTCGGTTGAATTAAGGCCAGGTACCCGCTGCAAGGATCTCGTTCTAGCGCCTCGTCTAGCACGTTAGAGCTTCCCCGGAATGGAGCCTGAATCTCATCATGAGAATGCATCAGAAAGATTCAAAGAACGTTGAGAGTTTATGTATTTCCAGGCCCCTGCTATTCTGCAAAATATTCAGCCTCATGTTTCTGCATGTGCCCATGTGAACAAGATAAACATCACTATCCGGCAAGACTTATGTAGACGTTTATAAACTTACATTGCACTCACCACGCATACATGTCCATATAAAATCATCATCATTAATCAAATCTTTGATCTCTAATCATATAGTTTGTACAGAAGCCGCCTCTTAAAACCTTTACCTCACCCGTCAATCGGGCATCTATACTCTCTCTCCCCGCCAACCACGCCATTATCCTGCCGCTCCTGCAACTCTTCTAGACAACTCTGATGGTAGATGTGTCGACACGCCAGCACCACCAACGGGCCCATCGGCCTATCCTTATTACTGCCTACATCACCCCCAGTGCTTGTCTCGACGAGCATGCTCGAGGGCCTTGTTTCAACTCCCTTGCCCTTAGACTTGAGGTCTGCTTCACCGTCGTCGCCCTTGGCACGTTCCGCCGCATTAGCCTGCCTCTCTTTCCTTCTCTTGTCCTCAATTGCTTGTTTGTCTTCCCATGCCTCAAACACCGCTGTCCCAGCGACTCCAGGACCCCAGACTCGTCGAGTGCATGCTTCACACGTAGATCCTCTCGGTCGCCAACCTCGCTGTCGGAGCTCGACTGATTGGTTAACGTTGACGAATAGGCTGCGTTCTAGAAGGCGACTCGATAGCTTCAAGATCGACTCCTCGTACGCATACGCCGAGAATATGGATGCAAGCACACCTCGCAGATCCGCCAAATTTGGCGATGATGCAGCTGCTTGCGTCAAGAACGCCCGTAGGATACGCAGGAAAGATAGGTTAGACCCGGCGTTGGATAATAGCTTTGACCCCGAGTGAGACGTCGTTTGGCTAGAAGTCGTTGTAAGCAGCGCCGTAAAAGTGTGCTGAACCAACGACCGCAAAAGAGCAACAAGCTTCTCCTTGTCAAACTCATCATCGCCAATGCTCTTCTCTGCAGCCGAACTGAGTGCTGGAGATAGCTTCTTGGTGATTTGCACGCATGCATCGATTAGACTTAGCCAAAGGGTCTCGTCGGGCGACAGTGCTTCTGTTGCCGGCTTGGATGTTTTTTGGACCACCTTTGACTTTTTGGAAGATGACTTGCTTTGACCCTGGCATAGCCAGATACCAACGTGGACGTATTTCTGGAGGCTTCCAAGTAGCTCCTCAGCAGCATAACCCAGACTGGGCCTTGCTTCCTGGCTTCCTGCACCCGTCAGAAGTCCATGCATAGCTGATTCCAGAGTCTCGAGATGCTTGACTAGTCGCTTCATCGCGTCCTTTATTTGACCTTCTCGGGCCATCAGCACAACGGCTGCGTCAACAACACCAGTCTCCTCCATTGTCGGGAGCAGCTTCTCCAGCCTCAGATCTGCGGACTGTACCAGACCAACATAGTCTGAGACATGAGATGGCTCAAACTTGCACATGAGCTGCACATAACGTTCGACCAGATCACGCACAGGCGTCACCTTGGTATCTGTCATGGGCTCCTCCGGCTCCAACAAGGTCTTCAGATACGTGTGTTGCAATTCCAGTGCATCCTCTGCCGCGTTAATTACGTGCTGATGTAACATCAAGTCCTGCGCAGCAAGGGTTTTTGCTGTGCGTTCGGCGTCAAGTTCAAGTAGATCGCGAGCATGCTCCTCGACTACGTTTAGGACGTCCTGAGTCTGGCGCCCGCTTAGCCCAGTTTGAGACCTTAGGCATTCGCGAAGACAATCAAAAACCAACTCCCGATCTTCCGGATCCTCAAAGTAGGTCTGTACCAGGTTACCGTATTGTTTGTCTGTTTTGTAAATGCGCTTCAAAATGCGGTAGAAGCCCGCTTTCTTGAATAGCAGCATCAAGTCTGGCATATCTGACGGGTGATAGACAGAAAGGAGATATTCAGCACTGAGCTGTGCATCTTCGGCCAGGTCCCGGCCTGGGTAGTTACAGAGGCCAGTCAGAACACGCGACAATGTTGTCCCCGTGAAGAGGATGTACTGTGGAAACTTGGGGAGGTTTCGCGCAATAAACATGTCGAGGTAAATAGTGTCCTCTGGCGCAAAGTCATTGGGGTTCATGACATCCAGCAAGATAGACAGAACATATTGACGGTTTATGGTCTGCCCAAAGATCTGTTCCTCAGGGAGATCCCCCTTGGAACCTCCGTTCATAACTTGATCAGTCGAGTCGTTCAAAAAAGGGTCCTCGAATGCCTCGTTTAACGCGCTCAGAAAACTAGGCGCATCCAGCTTGAGGATCATGCGAAGATATGGGAACGATGGCTGCGACTCGGAGTTGGGAATGGTACGAAACTCTTGTCCGCTGCCTTTAGGCCATGTAATGGTTCTCCCGGAAAAGAAAAACCAATAAATCTCAGACTTGGCCCTTGTCGCCATCTCATCGCTCATTGTCTGCTCATTTGGATACACTCTACCGGTCAGTGTGTAAGACAAGTATGGGAAAATCTTGAAGGCGTTAATGCTGAAGAAATCGTCTGCTGGATTATTTGCCGTAAAGTCTCCATCTACCATGAGAGGGATCAGCAAGGAAAGAAGGTCGATCATAGGAGTGATATAATCGCCAATAGCCTGGTTCCAGACGTAAATAAGGGCATCATAGAGACTGTGTTGTTTGCACAGCAGAGTGATCTCGTCCAAGTCTAGCGTTGCCGTCTCCATATGGCAGATCATCTCCTCAAGTCTGCTCTCCCATCCACGACTGACATAGTGCTGGACCATATCTTTGACCACAGCCGGGGGCACTATTGAGATGGTCTTCTCCAGTATGCATGGCTCGAGACACTCGAGGAAGATTCCGGCAATATCGGCATCTTCATACCATTCATACATCTCTTCGAAAAGGAAGTCGTGGTTGTCGACGGCCTGACATGCTGTAAAACATGTGTCCGCCAACTGTTTCATGTGCTCGTCATCATAGCTTTCGGGGTCCTTCTGGCGCTGACTAAAGGCGTACTTGAGCGACGCACTGATGATCTCCATGATCTTGTCGCGAACCATACTGTGACGTAGTGTTGGATCCTCTGGGAGGCCAACAGTAAGTTTGTCTGCATCGCCAGTATAATACGAGGTTGCAAGTTGGATGGCACCGATGTAGTCGCCGTTCTCCATCATAGCAATGAGCCTGTCTGCCCAATTCGACAACGCGCCAATCGACACCTCGTTGAAGCCAAGGATAAATATTCTGCCTTTGTATGCCTTGAAGCTCATGTAAAACGCATCGGCTACAACGCCATGCATAGACGAGTCGTTTTCGTCAAGCTGCTCCACAAGAGTATGTAGCTGTTCCGAGAACAAGTCTGTGTGGTATATATACTTTTGCAACAGGTCAAACCCTTCTGTCATGCGCATGCTTCTATCTTCAAGAACAATCATCCTTTGCGATATAGTAAGAACGGCTAGGACTGAACGGCTCAGCCATTGGACAGCAACTATGGCCTCCTCGCACTTCCACCGGCTTCGCGCCTTGAATCTGTATGATGGAGGCTGGTCTTTATCTTCACGTGGATACTCGTCCACATCAAGTACCGTTAAAATGTTTGACCAGCAGTACGCAAGCTTCACTTTTGACATGTCGCTTCCTGTGTGAGGATCTGGAACTTTTAGCTTCACGGCTGGAAACCATGCCAAACAGCCTGTCATTGCACTGTGAGGTGGGACATCCTTAGGTCGAGCCGACTTATGCTGAGTCTGCGCCACAGGTGTAGTTGAAACAATGACAAGAAGGTAAGGCGTTAGCATGGCCGTCAGACCTATGGTGTCAGTCGAACACTCGACATTACCCAAGGGTAGAGGCGCAAAGGCGAGGACGGTGCTGGGCTTGACAGTTTTCCCGGCAGGCGTTGGCGCATCTGAATATCGACCGAGGATACGATGGGTTTTCACAGTCCTTCCAAGTGCACCTGTTCCTCTCGTTGCTAAATGCGAGAAAGCCATACCTCGATTGTCCGCTGATACCAGTGCCGTATGACGGGTTCCCAAGAACCCGAGATGCGTGATGGCGACATCGGGTACATGGCCGTCTACCGTACGATTTTGTAGTTGTGCAGGTTCCAAATGTGGTATTGTCAAGAATGGTCTCGATGCACGGCTAGTATCCCATGTGAAGATGTTACCGCTCGCATGTCCCCCAGCAATCGTAGTATGATCTGCAGATATCGCGATAGCGGTGACTGGCCCAGACTCAACAGCTATATCCTGTAAGCTTTGAATTTTTCAATGGACAACTTAAAGCCTACCTTTGGTGCCTGGTCCAATGATCATCTTGAGGTTTTGGTTATAATCAAACACCAATATTATACCCTTTGAAGTTCCAAGCACTATCGTAGCAGACACTGCGAGACATGTTGGAGATCCAAAGTTTCGTTTGCCGGCTTCGGAAAACGCATGACCATTGAGCTTCCGTAGCTTTGTCCAGCGAACCACTTCCCATGGCGGCGTGGGTGTTTCTAGATCGGCTTGGTCGAGGAGGAATTGCGAGCTTAGAGAGACATTACGACTGTGGCTGGAAAGAAAGGGGAAAGCCGGCGATGAGGAGCGAGGGGTACTGATTGTTGAGGAGATTCGTGACTGAAATCGACGATCGAAAGGTCGGAACGAAGGTGAGGGGCTACTCAAGCCAGGACGGGAGGCTACAGACGGGAGAACGCTGCTTCCGGGAGACGAGATGAATGATCCCTGTAATATGTTAGAGGTTGTATTGAAATGTAGAAACGAGAGTTCCCACTTGAATAGACGGCGTATCATCCTGTCCCGACATGACCGAATCTATCGGACTCCCTGCTCGCTTGGGCAGCCCATGCAACGAGCTCCCACCCAAAGAGCTCACGTCCGAGCTATCCTGATGCTGTTGTTGCATAATCTCGCGATATCTGCTTGTCACGGCGCCATTTTCTATCGCAGCTGGTGCAAGTTCACGATCAGGACTCTCGCTTTCCGGTATATCCTCGAGTGCACCGTCATCACCACGACCAGGAGTATCAACCACTCCAAGCGCATCATTTATCGAGTCGCCATTGTCTGAGCCCACATCTTCTATGAGCGACAAGTCTTCTGAATCGGCCATTGCGCCGTGGATTCCATCACTGCGTGCACAGAAACTACCGCGTCGAGGTCATGGCCTGCGTGGGAGAGTTGTGGATGGTTCTGATTGTGGTCGCGATAACGCAACAAGATACAGATAGGTCGGAAGGGCAACACAAGCTTTGGAATGTGAGACTAGCAAAGAGTTGGAGTTTCTGTGGCCTTATCAGATCACCACAGGTCACCTCGTCGTTGTAGAAGGCGAGAATTAAAAGATATCTCACAAGCTGAAGCTATGTCGAGCTATGTAAAGGTAGGCGCAGCCCCATCCTGGAGGTTGGCAATGGCGCAGCAGCAGACGCAGTAGCTCAACCCAGAGACAGCGGGCCGGGAGATTCTCCGCCCCCCCTGCAAAGTGACGTCTTTCCTCTGGTTGCGGCCAGTGAATGGAAGCTTCCGAATGCTACACCCCTAGCTGAATACGAAATCATAGAGAACACATATCCAAGATGTCTTCCATTGGCCCACAATTACCAGCACATCTATCGAAGCGGAAACGCACACCAGAAGATGATACATCCAACTCCAGCAAGCATCACCGCAGCGAATCCCCAGCAAAGAACACAGACGAGATCGACCTCGAAGACTCAGACGATGACTACGGCCCCAGCGCACCTTTACCTCCCAAAGCCCCCGTCGGCCCAGTTCTACCAACATCAAACAAAGATGAAATAGGTCTCGACTCTGAATCCGACTCTGATACAGGCCCAGCACCACCAGCACCACCAAAGCCCACCGTCGGCCCTGCACCGCCGCCCGCCGAGCTCTTGCAACGCCCCACTGGGCCTCCAGACTCAGAAGATGACTCCGACTCAGAAGATGACTACGGCCCTGCGCTTCCAGGTGCATCGAACGCGAACAAACCCACCATAGGACCACAGCTCCCGTCCGCCGAACCAGCGCCGCAGCGCGACTCTTGGATGCTCGCGCCACCCACAGCGTCAGGTTACTCTGAGCGCGACCCGACTAAGATCCGTAACCGTAAATTCGCATCTAAACCATCGAATTCCTCATCTGGATCTGCGGCGGTTTCAGCAATATGGACCGAAACTCCTGAAGAGAAGCTCAAGCGACTGCAGGACTCTGTGCTAGGACGCGCCGACAAGAATGCAGAAGTGGAACCGAAAGGAGGAAAGTCAAAGGAGGAGGAGGAACGGAACCGCAAAATATCTGCCAATATTCAATCTCAAAGAGGCAAGAGTCTATATGATGAACACCAGGGCCGAAGGGAGAAAGCTGGTAAGAAGGAGGAGGAGGAGGATGATCCAAGTAAACGAGGATTTGACAGGGAAAAGGATATGGCACTGGGAGGAAAAATTGGGACGTCGCAAAGGAGAGAGTTGATGAATAAGGCTGCTGATTTTGGTGGTAAATTTCAGAAGGGGTCTTTTCTATAGGATACTGCGGATTTGCATAGACAGCTGGAGACTTGCGACGAATTACACATCATACATGTCACCATAACCATTGGATGGAAACTATATGAATGGAACAAATATCTTTCTGCGCCATCAAACTACCTGTCAAAGACCCAGAACCACGCAAACTCCGCCGCTCCGTTCCCGTCCAATTGAAAAGCCATGTTTTCTAGCCCAATGCAAATACAATACCCGTCTTACACATAGACAATCCCAAAGAAGTATCAGCTACCTCCTCCACTCACGCTACTCTCCTAAGCATGCGAGGTACAGGGTGTGACTTCGCATGCCTCATCAGGGGTATATATAGCTCGAGAAGCCTTATACGTCCTCAACCTACCCGGATATACACCTAACCGTCATACCTGTGCCTCGCGTATATCTTATGCAGTGTAAATCAAATGCCGTGTCGTCAAAAGTCAATTCCTTTATAATGTCAAGATTCGTGGCGGTTGTGCCCAGCGATATGGTTGCTGGGAAGGAATGAGGGAAAACCATCGCTAAACAAGAGTCGTGTCGTTATGTAAGAATAGAAAATGAGATGCACATCATGACGCGGCAGCCGGCGTACGGTTTGCCGCTTCAAGTTGTGATGGTGTTACTGTCTCAGGGTTGCTCTGGTCGGTAGGCTGCGCTTGTCGCCTTCGACCAAAACGCAACGCGCCTCGAACAGATGAGAGAACACCACCACTTGGTGCCTGAGCAGTTTCAGGTGTTTGATGAGTCTGCTCAGGCTGTTGTACAGGTTGCTGCTCAGCGACAACCTCGACTGGCCTATTGTTTCGCGTCCGCCGACGGCCACCCGCGGTTGGGGTTTCGTCTTGAGAGTTGCGAGGTCCCCTGAACCAAGCAGAGCGGATCGAAGCAGGTAGGTTGAATCGTGGGTTGTTTCGAGGATCAAAGCTCGACCCATTGTTTGCATTGGCCTCGTTAGCAGCATCGGGAGCGGGCCGAGGCTTTGGAACGTAGTAGTCAGCCTTGCAGAGTGGGCAACAAGCACGTCGACTGGTCAACCAAGGATCAACACAGACAGCGTGGAAAGCATGCCCACAAGTCAATCCACGAACATCATCGTCATCCTCCAGTGTGTCGATGCAAATAGCACATGTATCACCAGGGGCTTCAAGGCATTCAGGTGGCAGAGCGCCATCAATGTGATCATCCTCGTCATCAGTGTCCTCGCTAGAGACTCGCTGAAGCTGGTTGTTGTTTGTCGTCTGAGCCGTAGAGGTTTGACCATCGGTGGTTGTCTTTGGGGCTTCTTTGGGCTTCTCGGTGTCGGCGACCACAGCTGTGGCCGGAATCTCGGGTGCCGGTGTGTCGATGGCATTGCTGGCTCCTGTCGTCTCTCCTTGGGTGTCCGGCTTGACAACTCGTTCATCGGTTGAGTCGCGCTCCTTGGCTGAAAAGTCTGGCACGATTCCGTCCGCCTCTCGAATACTATTAGGTCGAGTAGGGGGCGCGGAGACGCCGCCAGTAGTAGGAAGACCATCCTTTGCACGCTCGGAAACCCATGCCTTGTACTTCATCATGGGAAACTTGTCATTAACCTCATCCATCGTCATCAGCTTCTTTTCACGACGTCGACGGTGAGGTCGAGGCATATTTTCAAGCGTAATGGGTTCGCCATCTTCGTTCATTCGCATTTGTCGGTTTCGGGCGTTGTAGCGGAAACAGTATTTCACGCCAACAATAATCCTAGGTGGGATTGTTAGAGTCTTTCAACATGTAGGCCAGCCAGCCATGTAGGCAAGACCGGAATGCATATAAGCAAGGTCTCACCATAAATTCGTAAAGACAACACCGAAGCCAAGGGCGACGAAGAAAAGTAGAGGCGAGTTTGAACCGCCACCGTTGTTGTCGTTCCTGTTGCCGGAATCCGATGTCGTCTCGGCGGGTGCAGTGGATGTTGTTGTCGCCGTAGGGTCTTCGGCTTGAGCGGCTCGAATAACAACGTGAGCGACCTCGGCCACAATCTGATCAACGGCGACCATTTTTACTATCGGGCACAGGCCAGAGCAAATATTGAGCGATGAGAGACTGGCTCGAATTAATAATTCGCGGGCTGCCGTGCGGGTACCATGGGCCGTTTAAAGACAACCTCTCGTATGTCCAGGTCAGCAATGCAGAGTGAGAGGCAGTGTGAATTGGAACCCCAAACACTCGCCCTTTAATTTAAAAGGGCGATGTCTTTGAAGTTTTGCTTCTCTCCGCAAAAGAAGGGAAGATGCTCGGCTTGAATCGAGTATCAAAAACGAGGTTGATGATGAGGCGAGGATGGCGGAGGGCGGAACGTGGAGTTGGCAGGACAAGGCAGAGAGAGGAAGAGACAGAACAGATCCCAGGGCAGGTGCGAAAGTGGCCGCGCAAAGGATAAAAAGAGAGCAGGAAAGAGCCCAGAGGAATGGGGGATGGGGGCGAGCGAAACCGGGCCGGGGACCAACGACAGAGTTTGATTGGGTGCGACTATATGGTGTGTGGAGTCGAGGCCGTAGAGTGCACTGTGATCCGGTACTTTGTGTGATTGTGATGGCACAGACGTGGATACTTGATTTGGGTGCTAGAATAGGCCGTAAAGGCCCTGAAGCTAGTGGGGAGACAGGCCTAAAAGAGGGAGGTCGATCCTAATTGGAGACGCGGCCTGACAGGGGATTTCTGTTGGTGGAACGGGACCAGGCTTGATTTGTCTGTGGCTAGAATTGAATAATGGGTTGGTTGGTTGGTTGGTTGGTTGGTTGGGCGGGTGGTTGGTCGGAAACACGTCCCGTTTTGATGATTGTGAGCTTTTATTCTATGATAGTCTTGGATATGCTTTCAAGCAAAGCAGATAAGAAAAGACTCTTTGGGTCTTAAAGGAGAGTCTAATTGTGTCTGTAGTACAAGTTATAAGTGAATCAAAGACACAAGAGTCCTAATCAGAAGAATGAGTTGTTTTCTTGGAAGTATGACAACCACAAGACACTGCAATGGCGTGTCTGGTACGGGCGGATACTGGGCAGTTTAATAGCAATTCTGTGAATATCATCATGCGCTACGTACGAATAAGGGACCATAGTTGAACCTCGAACGGACTGTCCCGCTCAACCCTTTCGCTGCTGCTCTGCCCAAGGAACACTCCAGTTCCGTATTCGCGGCGTATGCATTGGCCTCGTTGACACTCGTGGCGCAGTGCGCGGGGAAGAATCAAGATGCGATTAAAGAAGGGAGTGGAGCCTTGAATCACGTAGCAGAAGCATGGGGAGCATGACCGGGGTGTTCCTTTGTGGGATGCGATCCTCTCTGGCTTTGACTGATTATCCAGGGCGACATCTTGGTCATGAATCAGTTAATGTAGGAGCGGGAAGAGCCAGACCCAGGAATCCGGTTATTTGGTAGTATTCGATAGACCGGTCGATGACTACTGTAGTTAATCTGTTCACTCTACATAACTACTTTGTACTTTGGACGGAGTAGTATTCGAGGAATAAACTTTGATCAAGCCTCTGTCTAACTCAACCCACCGTCCGTTATGAATCAAGCTTCAACGATGGTCCGCAACTCTCCAGAAAGGAGAAAGGCGGCTTGCGCCGACTGAAACGTTGGATTTATGACCTCCATCCGAATACTTTGTTTATTTGTTTATGTCGTCCTTTCTTTGGTTGTTGTGACCCAATATCTTGACCCCGATGGCTTCTCACCGAAACGTCTCCACTTGACGCCGACTCGTCTCGTCTCAGCCCGGCCCGCTCCACGGGGGTCTTTATTTCTGAAGCGCTCCACACAGATCGTCATAAGTAGGAGAAGAAAAATCATGCACAGCGTTTGAAGGGAAATATCTTGTCGGTGGTCTTTTTGGAGCCATGGAAAGGGAAAATAGGGGCATGTAGGTACGCATCACAACTGAGCTGACAATGGAACTGTCAGCCGTCGTCTCCGCCTTGGAAGGTCTAGACAAGCGGCACAGCTCAGCCGTGCATAGCTATAGGTACGGCAAGAAACGCGTTCCGAAAGCTTGTTGGCTTCAATGCGACTGCTAGTGAGCCAGCCATGGCACTTATTTTGCGATAGAGTGCCCTGTGCCCTATTCTTCAAGCCATGGTTTCACGGCGTCTCCGACAGACGCCATGAGTGAGATCTTGGGTAACCGTTTTCCCATGGAGTGCTCCGTTATAGTCTGTTGTTGTTAAAGGACGGACAGATATTACGCACATGGTTTTTTCTTCTCTTTTTTTTTTTTTTTTACAATGACGACGTTGGTACAGCTGTGCATTTGAGATGTACTAGTAACACAAGCAGTCTATCTATCAAGTAGCTTTTGTATGTATAGTGTCTCAAGCCTCAAATTTGGCTTTTCGTGACAGATTTCCAGGGACGACAGGATACGACCGCATCAGCAAGCATAACGAAGAGGCTGTAAATCAGGCCGCGTATCGCACGGTCGTGATAGCATCTAGATGAAACACATCAACAACCTCTTCGAAGGTCGCATCACGAACAAGTAGATTACAGTGCATCTCGCTAACAACTCATACGGCTCCCTAGCGTCGATTTCAGTCGTGTGGGATGTCCTCCCTACTCACACAAGCACATACCTAGACAGGCACAGGGATTATGGGTGATGGGAACTGCTGCACCCCGTCTCTTGGCTTGCTCGCTACTGTCTTGGCCGTGGCGATTGGGGTCTCTAGCACTAAAATGCCTCGCTTTTACTACCATGAGCCTCAAGTCAGCCCGGAACCTGCGGGAGGGAGACTCGGCTACAACGGGATTGTAGTTGTCTTTTTTCTTTCTCTTTCTTTTTCCCTTACTTAGATGGGGGGGGGGGCTATTCAGACTCTTAAGTAGAATTGGCGATGATTTTATTCATGTTATGCTCTTCCGCTCATCCCGGTAGTTGAAGAGTTGAACCCTAATCCTTGACGAAACGATACGGGGCAATGACGCAGTCGTTGAAACCTCAAAAAAAGACCAGGCCTTGAAGCAAGTCTCTGTCAGACAAGACAGAAAAGAGAAGAAGATACCCCACGTCAGCTCTTTGCTGTGTTGTGTCGTGCTGCGCTGTGCTGTGCTGTGCTATCCTAAAGCCGTTTTTGCCAAGTAAACTCCGGCAATCTCCATGTCGTGCTCATCTGCACACTTTAGCTCAGCGGTTGAAGAGGGACTCTTTTGAATGCCGAGATGGAGGGGTTGTCGTCGTCAACATCGGGCTGTGTAATGAAGACGAATTCCATGAAGCTGTAGAGGACGTAAAATATACTACTATACAAGGCTGTCTATATACAATCTTTTTTTTTTCCCCTTTGTCAAGATGCACCAGGTGGATGGACCCTGACTCTTTGCTGCATTATTAACTTCTTAGTATAGACTGCAAGGCTCAATGTCAGCTCAGCTCAGCTCAGCTCAGCTTATGCAAACTCACTAACTACTATACTGTAACTAGTCAGACGTTTGGATCACCTCAGCGCTCTACTGTACTAATCGATTTGGCTTTTGACAAGGCGGGCACTATCATTTGACTTGGACGAATAGTCATAGACGCCAGACATGGTAGACTTTGGCCCTAGGACAATACAGTAGTAGCATGGCCCGTTATTGGCTTTCCCTGGCGTAGTCACTGGGTCTTGTTCTGAATGTTCTCGCCCTTTTCTTTTGCTTCAATTGGGTTGGTTATGGGCATGGACCTAAACCCCAGGTGCCACCCCCGCTTTCCAATGCATCCATCATAGGATTGGGGGTGCCGTAGCCTGCTAAGAAGATGACTTCCTTCATATGCTTCTGAGTGAGGAGAGAGTGCGGACCAGACAATGCTTTTGAGTTGGGAGCAATAGAGGATCAGCAAAAGTACAAGTGTTTAACTATACCGAAATGCCAGTAAAGTAATAACAAAAAGAGGGCGTTGTTAAGGAACAGATACTGAGATGAGTAATGCTCTTGACCTTACTTGGGTACTGTATCCACCTAGGTATCAACCAACCACACACGTCTCTTTTGTTCTCCGCGCTACGAGGTTTTTAGACTACCCCACACCAAACAAACAGCCTCAGATCAACAATACAACCAACATTATATAATTAACAACTCTAAATCTCTACGCAAGAGGACATCATCAAGCCCTCTTTTACAGCATTTTCACAGCCTTTCACGGCCTTTCACAATGCCTCCTACACAACTGCCAGAGTCTGGAAACCCACTGTACGTTTCCCATCCCTTCAACAATCCAAATAGAAAGAAAGTGGCGGTGCAAACAACCTTTTTTTACTACTACCCCCCGGTAGACCAGACGGTCTCGAGGTGGAGAGGACGCGTAGTTTTTCGAGTCAGCTAGAGAGTGTGTGTGTGGGCTGATGTTTGTCTGGTTCTCTCTCTACAGCGTCTTTTTTGACATTACTATCGGAGGTTGGTCTATCCCATGTCCGAGCCGAGTGCGGAGCTTATTTCAACTATCGACGTGTCGAAAGTGAAGCTATTCCCAAAGATCTACATGGGATATAGATCTCTCAGATCATCCCTCACTACCGTTGACTGGATGTATCTTTTACACACGTGCACTAACGCTGACGCTCGCCTCTCCAGGTGAACCCCTCGGCCGCATCACCTTTGAACTCTTCAAAGATGTAGTTCCCAAGACAGCAGAAAACTTTCGTCAATTCTGCACCGGAGAGACCAAGAACCCTGCCGGTCGTCCTCAAGGCTACAGAGGATCCAAGTTCCACCGCATAGTGAGTTCCTCTCATTTCCGACCTGTGACACACTTCGTAGCAAACAAGCTAGCTAACCACGGGGGAAACAGATTCCCAACTTTATGTGTCAGGGCGGTGACTTTCTCAACGGCGACGGTACAGGGTCGACATGTATCTGGGGCTTCAAGGCTTTTGAAGATGAAAACTTTACTCTCAAGCATGATCAGCCTGGTCTTCTCTCCATGGCTGTGCGTTATCCTCTCCTGTCTCTCGAAATTGATGCTAACAAGGTCTTTAGAACGCTGGACCAAACACAAACGGATCTCAGTTCTTTATCACCACTGTCCCTACACCCTTCCTCGATAACAAGCACGTCGTCTTTGGCAAGGTCGTCGATGGCATGGATGTAGTCAAGAAGATGGAAGCCACCAAGACTGGCTACCGTGGCAAGGACGTGCCGAACCTCGACGTTGTCATCTCCCAGTGCGGCGAGATGTAAAACTGCCGCTGTATCTTGTGCTGCCAGTTTCTACAAGATGGATGTCTCTGGATGAAACACGATCGAGTGCGGCCGAGATCTGGAACAGTACAGATACCCGTTACAAATATACATCTCACCATCGGCGCTTTTCACCCTTGTGTCATGTTACATTAGTATTCCTCGACGTAGATTATGTGCCACTTCTATACTGTTGGTGAACTTGCATTAGGCCGGCTATCGAGATGATGGTGCGTATCTGAAGCTACGTTAGACATGGCCATAGGTCCCGGAAGAAGAAAATCCAAACGTCACCAGTATAAACCGCAATGACTACTCTCATCTTGATGCAAAGTCGTACCACCTCATGGAGTCTGGTCTGATAGCAATCAGGCTATTAGACATAACTCATACAACTCATGGTTATTCCCTCGCAGAGTATAGAGGCTATAGTTACTTCTCTACGCTTCTCTTTTCTGTAGATGCTGTCACACGTTTCACTTCACTTGACACGAATCAATGTAAACCGCTTTCGAATTTTCTTAGACTGGAACTTTGTTACCCTAATAAGATCCCTTCAATGCAACCGAACCCAAAAAAAAAAAATCAAATCATAATGCTGCGTAAATCATATGCACATGTCGAACCGTAGACTCGCGCACAACTTTCCACTCTGCCACCCGTCGCCAACAGACGTTGGAGTGGTAAGATCAGAAGAGTGGCACGCGGAGAAAATCAATGGTATCGTTTTGTATCCAACGCCGTTATATGCGGCCGGCGCCCCTTTTTGTGAAAGTGTTGAAAGAAAAGGCTGTGTTTCTTTTTCCTTCATCTCTCAGAGATGAGGAGAAAGCCGTCTATGTACGCGAGAAAAGGGACAGATGAGTTGTGTCAAGGGGGTGTTGGGTTAAGTGGAGGTAACCTAAAAGTCACCAAACACCCAGTTCTTGCGGCGGCGGAGAAAGGGGGAGGGAATGGGCGGTTCATCGCTCTGAATCGGTGCCGGAGCGTCACCGGCAGGCTCCTCGCGGAACTGACCGCCAGGTACTGTTGGTTGTGGGCGGGTGCTGATGTGTGTCACTAGAGTCTGGATGACTGTGGAAGGCTGAGGCGGCAGCTGCTGGTCACCGCCTGAGGGTAGAGACGGCTGCTGCTGATCACCACCTGTGGGCTGCGGGCTGTGTCTTGTGGTGTAGAGGGTCTCATACACAGTCGAAGCGGCGGGGGGTGTAGCTGCAGGGTCAGATGGGAGAGACGTCGTGCTCCTGGTGACCATAGCTGTAGTCGTGATGGT
Source organism: Fusarium sp. NRRL 66182 (assembly GCA_013266265.1). NCBI lineage: Eukaryota > Fungi > Ascomycota > Sordariomycetes > Hypocreales > Nectriaceae > Fusarium > Fusarium sp. NRRL 66182. The sequence goes on along the minus strand of JABFAK010000008.1, from coordinate 15,425 downwards.
CTTGGTGCTGCCAGTAGGCTCAGGGGCAGGGGCAGGGGCAGGTCCAGTAACGGACTCGGCAGGGACGGTAACGTATACGGTAGTAACCACGGCGGAAGGATTCAGAGTCTCGGTGACGGTCACTGTAGCGATACCGTCGCCATTTCCAGCTTCTCCGCCAGCCGGTGCAGTCGTGGTAGGGTTGGCAATGGTTGAAGGAGGTGCACCACCGCCTTGGTTACCGTCAACGTCGACCTGGAAGTTGGACTTCATCTGCTCCTTGATACCGGCAGAGTAAATGTTCTGGTTCTCGACCCACTCCAAAATGTGCGAGCCCTTGGCGGCAAAGGACTCGGCCTTGGGACCCGTGATCTTGATGTCGATGACACTCGAGTAGCTCTCGTTGCGGGCAATAGCATCCACAGTGAAGCCGCTGGGATCCTTCTCACCGCGCATAAAAGTACCAGCCCAGGGGAACTTGCCGTCCTTTGTGGCCTCCATGTCGATCTTGTCGGCGTTGAGGTCGGGCCAGTCCCAGTACCAGTAGATGGTGTAAATTTCACCGGGCTTGAGGTCGTCGGGCAGCTTGATGTCGGACTGGCAGGCCAGTTCCTTGGTGGGGAGAGCGCCTTGAGGAGCGAGTTCGCTAGAGCGCTCGGTGCTGAGTTCACCAGGGTTGGGCTGATAGCACTGTCCATCGTCGTAGTTGCGCGTGGCGATGAGCTTGCCGCGCTTGTCGCCGCCAGTGCCCTCCTTGTTCCAGAGGAGGTGAACATCAAAGAGCTTCTCCTCATCCTTGGGCTTGGTGGTGCCGTAGAAGTAGATGGTGCCACGGTTCTTGGGCTTGTTGGGCTGGTTGTGGGGGAGGGTAGTGTGTCCGTTCTCGAGGTGCATAAGAGCCACGTATTCGCCAGGAGAAGCTTCGAGCATGGGGAACTGAGGATTCTCGTCAAGCTTGAACTTGTTGAGAATCTCGTCGCCAGAGTAAGCAGGCTGTCCTGCCTGGGGGAGGATGTTTTGGGGGATCGTGTCGGTAAAGGGGGGGTTGGTAGAATCGCGAGGCACGTAGCCACGAGGATAGCCGATGCTTCCAATCATGGTGCCATTTCGAGCGAGTTTATAGGCATACTCAACCCAGGAGTGAGCCAAAGTTGGAGAGATAAGAGTGGCGCTCGCAAGAGCGAGGCCGGAAGCTGTAAAGAACTTCATGATGTGCGTTGCTGCTGTTGTTGCGTGAAGTCTTGGTTGATCGTTTGTAGTCGAAACTTTGTGAAGAAAAAAAAAATATTCAATGCTTGTTTTGTCTTGGAGGAAAAAGAGTGTTCAAATTTGTGTTTGAAAAAGAGTGAAGTTTAAAAGTGATTCTGGTGATGAGAATGAGTATGTCGGCTTTTAAGCGCAAAAGGAGTGGAAGAGAGGCAAAAAGGCCCGTCACTTTCAGATTCTGCAGATGATGATGTATGTATTGCTATTGTCGATGGAAAGGTGAACAATTGTTTTGTGTGCGAGAACAGTGAATAGGGCTTTTGTTATTTTGTTGGCGTTGATGCTTGACGGCTGGCGAACACTGACAAGGTGTGAGCACTTTTCATTCAACAGGGAACAAACAGTTGCTGAACATGGACTGACCGACAATGAATGAAGATGTCAAAGAGACAATCAATCAATCAAATCAAATCAATACTGATTGGTTTTGCTTGAGCTCTAATGTCGGATGCTGAAAGAGTTGGTTCCTCCGTCCGGCGCAGGTGAAGGTGTTGATACTGGTCAGTCCGGCTGAACCTCAAGAGAAGGAGAGGGCAACACAAGGAAAGGGGAGAAAGAAGGGTGTGTTTAATGAAGAAGAAAAAGTATAGAAGAAGAAGAAGAGAGAGGTGACAAAGGAAAAGAAAGAGAGAAAGAGAAAGAGAAATTGTATACCACACTCTCTCTACCTTTGCATCTTGGTGTTCGTGAGTCACGAACAACAGGTAATGCGTTGTGAATTGATGATGAAGAAGCACTTTCAAAAGCTTGTCGACAAAACGTCAAGAGAGCACGACAGCGAACGGATGGTATAGCTTTGAATGGGAGGACGAGTGGTAATGAAGGGATTGCACGAGAGACAGGCAATCAAGAACACAAGGGGGGGGGGGAGGTTTGACACAAGAGTAATGGAACGGCAATCAATCAAGCAGGCAGGCACCCGAAGAACGAAACACTCTGCTCTATTTAGATGGAAACATGGAATCTGGCAGAGTGAGCCAAGGACCTATCGTTGAGCAGCATGCTCGTGGTCGAGGAAACTGGCCTCGCACCATGGAGTCGAGACGGAGACGGGATCATGCAAGGCACGATGGAGGAACAAGGCGCGGCTACGGACATGTCGAGAACAAGGACAAGAACCAAGGTAGGTAGTATCAACTAGTGCATCTCATCGTATCGCGCATAATGCATCGCGGCAGCTCTGACTGACATGGCGGTTGAATCCTAGCAGTGGGACTCACATCCAAATCTTGGCCGTCGCATAACCGTATGGGGAAGCGCTCGCTCAAGGGGAAAAAAAAAAGAAAGAAAAAAAGACGTATTCTCGTACAAGGATGGAGATGGTAAAAAAGGGTTTCAAAGCTAGGATCTTGATAACCGCCCGACTTGGCTTCATCCCAATTTATCAGAAACGCGTCTCGTGAGAGACTCACAGCCCAACGGCCATTGACTGGTCCAGAGGTAGAGAGAGGTAGAGGTAGAGGTAGAGTCAAAGCAGGGATTTGCTTTTGCTTTTGCTGGGTCTGGAATCCGAGAAACCATCTGCCCAGGATTACAATACAAGAAAGATGAAACTGCGAGATCCAAAGTCCAAGGATTGGATGTCGTTGCTCAGCTGGCGCCCACAAGTTTCGGGCGTCTAATGAAATTGGCTGGTCCTCAAGCGCGCCCGTACCTGGGCTTAGCTCTTAGCGGCCCAAGACCAATTGGCTGCTGTGGCTTGTCTGCTGTACCTATGTAAAGATCGATGCAGGGATTTTCGGTAGGCTCTGGTTCGTCGGTTTATTTATGGTTGAGCATTGCAAGGAAAGAAAGAAAGAAAGAAAGAAAGAAAGAAAGAAAGAAAGCAGAAAAGCCAAGCAATTCTAGACGGATAGCTGGTATTATTCTTTGAGAGTTGTTGAGCGGTGGTCAAGACATGTATCGTCTACATTGACCAGAACGAAGCTTCAAATGGCAAACCCGAGCAGAATGCCTTTTCCACAAGGTTTCACGAGAAACGTGACGACGACGACGACGACGACGACGACGGCAGAACCAGTGACAGGTCACGGCTAGGGCTATGCGTGTGCGTTAGACTCATTTGTCCTTGAACTGGTGCGGAACAGAGGTTAACAGATTTCAGAGATGTTCTCCCTAATCCCGGGCTATATTCCGGTCATTCCTGGCTTACTGGTCATTTATGAACGATGGAAATAGCTACTGATATCCGAGTAACTGATATTGTTGGTGATAGAACGCAAGTCTGAAAGCAAGAAAAACGAATCGCTCATCGGTATATACCCAACACTATCCCATAACGCCAATGCTTGATCATTCCTCTCATGCCATATCCTCCACTTTGATATAAACAGCTTGTCTGAATCTTTAAAGTCATTTGTTTTGAGCAAAGTTGTTGTTGTTGGCGATCATATTGGGTGAGCCTCGACGGTTGCCAACAACCTTGTTCGTAGCATACTTCCTGAGGTAGTTTGCTGTCTTGGAAACACCGACGACACCGTGAACTGATTGCGCGTACAGCACAAGTCCCGCAACATGAGGGCAGGCCATCGAGGTGCCATCCTCAGTGTACGTGCCGGTATCGCTCAACCACGAGGCAGAGACAACCCCAACACCAGGAGCCAAGATATCGACAGAACTGCCGTAGTTGGACCAGCTCGGGATCCTCCATTTGCTGTCGATGGCACCGACGGTGATGGCTTGAGGTGCAGAGGCAGGAGATGTCTTGCTGGCGACTGATCCACCGTTGCCAGCAGCAACAACGAAGATGACACCAGCTTTGGCTGCATTCTTGACGATGTCGTTCAGAGCACCCGAGACGCCATCGACGCCGAGAGACAAGTTGATGACCGAGAACTCTTGTCTCTTTCTCTTGATGATGTCGTTGACGGCCCAGTTGATCCCGTCGAGAATAATGGACAAGTCGGCAGAGTCGCCCTGGAAGACCTTGACGGAGAGGATCTTGGCCTTCTTGGCGACTCCGTACGTCTTGCCAGCGATAGTTCCAGCGACGTGAGTGCCGTGGCCCAGTCGATCGACATGATCTTTCCTGAATGCTGTCCAGACCGCCTTTGCACGACCCTGGAATTCCTTGTGGGAGACACGGACACCGCTGTCGACGACGTAGGCGTACGATTCGGTACCGCCCTTTTTGTTGTAGAAGTAGTTCTGGAAGCCCAATTTGCGATGAGAAATGGTTCCGAGGCCCCACGTGCTCTTCTTTTGGTTGGTCTCGCTCCTCTTTTTGAGTCCCTCCATATCGTCCTCTACGTCGTTCTCCTGCTCTTGATCCTGCTCCTCGTCGTCCAGATCTTCCTCCACAGGCTGTTCTTCACGCTTGTTTTGGGACCACGTCAATCTGACCCTGCGATCAGGCTCAACGCGGGCAACCTGATTCACTCGTTAGATACAATGGGCATGTGTCGATATCCGATCTTCATCTTACCTGTGGACTCTTCTCGATCTGCTTTATCGTGGAGGGGTCAAATGTGCCAGAGTAGGCATGAAAGCCGGATCTTGCATCGTACGTCTTCTCGACACCATTATCGCCATCGCGCTTCTCAAGACTCCTTTTGTGGACGCCTTCAACCCAGTTCAGATGATTCTTTACCCCACGATCCCCAACTTCAGACTTGAAAGTAATGATATAGCTGCCAGGGATAGTGCTGTCGATACCCGGGGATGTTGCAGGAGCTGCTAGAGTACAGCCAAAGAGCGTGGTTGCAACAACTGCAAAACTCTTGAGGTGAACCATGGTTTAAATGAAAGGATACAAGTTAGCGAAAGGAGAGTGAAGGCGGAGAGGCAAAAGTACAGAATGAGAGTGTTGGTTGGAGAAAGGAAACAGGCTTCGCTCAGCCCGGTCTTGTGTTGGACTTAAATACGGAACAGGAACCAGCTCACTACTCTCATCATACGCAACCATTCAGGTGCCCGTGGCGAAACGGATGAGACCCTGAAGAGGCGTCGCTGTCCTTGCTATTTCCACGATTGAGCAAGCGGCTTGTCGTCGCCAAATACCGGACAGACCGCCACATCGGCCAAGGAGGGGTATTCCTGACGCAGGAACAATGCCTACAAGAGCTCAGAGAATGGAGGCACCGCATGGCCAGAGCTCTAGAATAGCACCAACGGGCGATGGGGTTCCTATCCAGGCAGAGCGGACAATGGGGAACCATGCTGCGGCGTTGTCAGGGCTGGCTTGCCAAGCGTACATGAGGTTAGCAAACATCTTCATTCCTTGATGAAATGGAATGAGCGCAAGGATGCTGATCCAGCTCCATGGATCGTGGCGGTACTAGGCATCGGTAGGGTTCCTAGTATCTTGGGTTCTTTGGAGACGCGTGGTTTCCTCCTGTAAAGTGCTGTTCAAAGGAAGGGTCCGATAGATTATACTCTCTGATACGTCTGAGGGACCAATCGTATTGAAGAATTCGATCCGGAAACGGTATAAATCGGGTGGTTTTAAGTTGGCCGCCTTATAGTCCGGCCCAGACACCAAAGCCGCATTCCTATATATGCCCGCTATGGATCAACAACGACGCATAAGGAACCCTTCCATCGAATTTACTTCCCGGCCACTCCAATCGTTAAATCAGGATTGTCTTGCCCAGGAAGTCAAGTCAAGTCTACGGCTTGGGGTAGTTGACATTGCCGATATTTTGCGGACTTGATCAAAATGGATGATGTGGTTTGGGTTATAAGAAGGAATTTGTACCATGAGGAACTTTCCATGCCAAGAAATATTGCCAGCATTTAGGGCTACCTCTGTAGCTCTATATGATGCCTTTCCCCTTGGGCAATGCAAATAAGTGACAAATTAAGGATGGGTACTCAACTTTGAGCATTATTATAGGAGCCATTAGTCCCCGACCAGTTCTTGCGTGAATCAGCATAGCATAATAATGATCGAGTAACCGAGTCATCCAGTGATAGAGTCAGGAGATTTCGATGTCGTTTTTTCCCCCACAAATTCGTAAGAATGACTTGGCTTCAACGCACTGGCAGCATATGTTTCTCACAATTTGGTGTTTAGATCTACCAAACCGAAACTACTTGTCAATTTTTATTTCTTGTTTAAATACACATGAGTAACCATCTTACTATCGGTCATTAAATAAGAAGATTTTCTCTTTTCTTCAGATGTTAGTATAAATAATGTCTTGTCTCAACATACATGGTCATATCCTAGTCCGTAACCTGTCTTGTATTTTTGTTTAGCTAGCAAAGCCTCAGATTTAATCACTTATAAAGGGTTATGGATTTGATCATATCATGGTCATAGAGCGTAATAGCGAGGGGTGGCTAAATAAATTATCACACTCACTACGAGCAGATGTCAGTGATGACTCACAAACGCTAAATCTTCAAATATTCTCCGGAATGACAACACGGATCTGGTCTTCAGGCGCTACAGTCGAGGCTAAAAAAGTGAAAACAACTAGCGAGCGGATAGTGTATTTGGATCATTGTCAAGATGGAATTCAGATCTATGCGTTCAAGTCACTACTATGCTGATCACCACCTATGCCCATGACGGAGTTGATTTGAAATTCATCACGTTATCAACTGCATGTGGAATTTGCAAACACAGGCTTGCCATCTGATATGAGATGTGAATCCAACTTGAAATATGAATCATGTCTTGATGCGTTGGGACATATTTCACTACTCTTACATCGTATCATAACTGGTGCCTTCTCTGACTGACATGGCCGAGAACGCCATATGGACCAACTGCGAAAACTATGCAAAATGGGTGTTTGATCCTGTCTGCTTTCTTTCGGGGAAGATAATGAGAAGTCGGCTGGTCTTTATGTCAGTTGGCCAAGTTGATGTAGTCGGTTATAAATCATAAACCCAGCCAGGTAACAAGTATTCGAGGTACATCTGTCAACGTGGACCCTTCTTATCTTCTTATACTAACATGACCCAGATTATACATCTGTCGCTCTGTACCTACCCTAGGCAAGTAGATATAGATTAATGCTATGAATTATCAGCGATATGCCTGCGTAGCTGCACTGCGAGCCGAGCAACCCAAGGCACTTGCAAAACCTCCTCGACTGAGGTATCTAACAACACTACTTCAAACGTTAAGCTCACAGTGAGTACAGACTACCTAGAGATTCATTCAAGATCAAGACAAACGACAACAACAACACCTCATTGGCCCACAGACTGACTCTGCGGTATCGCCTCCTCCGACTGTTGTAAGTGGGCGGCAACCGATTGCAACATCGCCGAGTGCCGGTCGGGCCATCGGGAGCGCTAGAAAGAAAGAAAAAGTTATCGGCAGGCGCATCGGGATTTCGGCGTCTCCATTCAGGGCCAGACTCTGTTGTGGGGTGAGTGCGAAAAAACGGTGGTCACTTTTGATCTCTGTGTCTGGGAGCGGCTGTCGGATTTATTTTTGTCCCCCCCACCGTCTCATCTTGCGACATCAACGTCTTTTCCGAAGTCGGCCTAGCTCAATTGCGTGATTCTGTCCCAGCATCAACAATCCACAAGCCCGAGCAAGATCCGTCAAGTCGAGTCGAATCAACGGACAGGGAAAGGGAAAAATAGCAGAGCAATTGGCGCCATGGCATTCGTTACAAACCAGCCCCTGCTGAGTCGCCTCTTGAAGGGTTCTTCTTCTTGGGTTCCGCCTCTTATTATTCTTGTTCCTCTCGTCCTCTCTCCTCCCTAGCCCTCATCGTGTTCCTCTAGTTGTTTGTCTCTACTAGAAGCATCTCATCTCGCTTTGGAGCCAGCGACTTGAGTTTCAGTCGGCAGACGATCCTTTGACTTTACAGTTCAAAGCCAACTGTGGGGTTTTGTCTTTCTCTCCATTGACTCCCAGGCCTTCCACCAGACAAACCATCCATCTCTCTCCCCAGGATGCCTCGCAAGGATCAAGAATCGGCCTCAGTGGCCAAGACCAACTCTTCCGACTTCACCAAGCTGTCATCCAGTCTCCCCTTTGGCCAGCAGGTTCCTCTATCATCCATCTCCGGCCCAACCTATGTGACCGCCCAGCTGCTTGTCCAGCAGATCGCCTACAAGCTGTCCGACAAGATCTTCTCTTACTCCCCCGAGACTTTCGATTTGGATATCGCACTCAAGCAATGGGCCTCCCAGAATGAGAAGAATATCCACGGATACTCTACCGACGTTCTGCCCCTCCAGACCCGAATCGGCGCCGGTGCTCTCGCTCTCGGCTACATCTTCTCTCCCGACTTTGATGTCTCCAAGCGTCACATCCCCCAGTCTCTGATTGCACCTTCAGGCAGCCTCCAGCAGCTGCGCGGGACTCTCGACCAGCTCTCTCTCCTCTACGGTGTCTCCAGCCCCTTTGTTGCTCATGTTGCCGCTCTCGACTACTCTGACAGCAAGGGTTTGATCTCCAACTATGACACCGCTCTTCGCATTGCCGAGGACCTCGGACTTGGTCTCGTTGCCAGCACCTCCACCTATGAGGCTCAGCACATGTCTGTCTTCTCCACACTCTTGGCTTCTCTCCTGCCTACTCTTCACATCTACGATGGCGTCCGCGTTGCTCGCGAGACCCTGCGTGTTGTTGATGCTCTGAGCGAGACTGGTGTTGCTGACCTGTACAACAAGCTCGCCACCGAGGCTGGCAAGTTGAACACCCGCCTCGACACCGCTGGCAAGGTCGTTGAGCTCCTCAGGCTCTTCAACGATGAGCTCGGCACCGTCTACGAGCCCTTCGAGTACCATGGCCATGACACTCCTGATGTCGTTCTCGTTGCCTTTGGTAGCGTTGAGTCCCAAGTCGCCAAGGAGGTTCTGGCCAAGATTGCTGCCGATGGCGCCAAGGTTGGCGTTATCAACGTGCGAATCTACCGCCCCTTTATTGAGGAGGCCTTCATCAAGGCCATCCCCGCTTCCGCTCGCACCATTGCTGTTCTCGGCCAAGTCAAGGACGATCTCGCCGTCGAGGATGAGGCTACTCAGTCTGCCCTCTACAGTGACGTCCTGACTGCCGTTGCTTTCTCGGGCAAGTTCGACAACGAGCCTGAGGTCCTTGACATCAAGTACACCCCTGCTCAGGCCTTTACTCCCCAGGGCCTGGTCAACACTCTGCATAGAATCTTCGGTAACGAGGGTGAGGCCAAGAAGCTGCCAACCCTCATCCAAGCCCAGCAGTTCACTTTCTGGGACCTTGATAACTCGCCTGCTCTCAACTCTCCCAGCGTGATTGGCAACCTGCTCTCCAAGGAGTCCACCTCCAACGTCTACCTCAACGAGATTCTTGACAATTTCACCCAGGGTGGTGTCGTTCGCAGCGACCTCCGGGCCTCTAAGAAGGCTCTCGAGGCTCCCTATGATATCGATGACGCCAACGCCATTGTTGTTGGTGACGAGAAGATCCTCAAGGAGGTTGATGTGCTCAAGGGCCTGACTGATGGTGGCAAGGTCCTTCTCAAGCTTTCCAACGTTAAGGATGATGAGATTGAGAAGCGTCTTCCTGCTGGCTTCCGAAAGAGTCTGCAGGAGAAGGCTGCCGAGCTCTTCATCCTTGATTCTACCTATTCTCCTGCTTTCGAGAAGGATCCTCTCTTCTCCAAGCTGCTCCTTGAGCTGGCTTTCTTGAAGGTTGCCCTTCCCAACTACTCCCCTGAAGAAATTGGGAAGCACATCCTTGCCGAGGGCTCTCCTCCAACTCTGGAGGAGTCCATTGATGCTGTTGGTCTCTGCCTCCGCCAGTTCGAGGTCCCTCCCGCTTGGGCAGAGGTTGAGGCTGACTTTGCCGACCCCAACCTCCCCGCTACTATCCAGAGCAACAGCTTCGTCGTCCACGAGAAGGAGGAGGCTGAGGAGACTTTCGAGCTCTGTGACTGGCAGGTTGCTGCCAAGGCGCTTGCTTTCAAGGAGGCGTATGGCACCAAGGAGGCTCTGCGACCCGAGCTGTCTGTAAAGACTTCCACCATCACCGTCAAGGAGAACCGTCGCCTTACCCCCCAGGACTATGACCGTAACATCTTCCATATCGAGTTCGATCTCGGCGACTCTGGTCTTACCTACAAGATTGGTGAGGCTCTGGGCATTCACGCTGAGAACGATGAGGAGGAGGTCAACAAGTTCATTGAGCTCTACGGCCTCAACCCTGCCGAACTGGTCCAGGTTCCTGCCCGTGAGGATCCTTCTCAGTATGAGGTTCGCACCGTCTACCAGGCTCTTGTCCAGAACATCGACATCCTTGGCAAGCCTCCCAAGCGCTTCTACGAGGGTCTTGCCGAGTTTGCCACCGACGAAACCGAGAAGCAGAAGCTCGAGGCTCTTGCTAGCCCCGCTGGTGCTGAGGACTTGAAGCGCCGTACCGAGGTCGATACCGCTACCTATATTGACATTCTTGACGAGTTCAAGTCGGCTCGCCCTAGCTTCCATGACCTTGTCAAGATTGTCAGCCCTGCGAAGCGCCGAGAGTACTCCATTGCCTCGGCCCAGGCTGTCACTCCCAACTCGGTGTCTCTCATGATTGTCGTCGTTGACTGGGTGGACTCCCGTGGCCGTACCCGATATGGACATGCTACCCGCTACCTCAGCCGTCTGCCGGTCGGTGCCAAGGTGACTGCCTCAGTCAAGCCCTCGGTCATGAAGCTTCCCACCAGGGACACTTCGCCTCTCATCATGGCGGGTCTCGGAACGGGTCTTGCGCCCTTCCGTGCCTTTGTCCAGTACCGTGCTATGCAGAAGGCCCAGGGCAAGGAGATTGGCTCCATCCTACTGTACCTCGGCTCCCGTCATCAGCGCGAGGAGTATCTCTACGGAGAAGAGTGGGAGGCCTATCTGGCTGCTGGCGTCGTTACTCTTATCGGCTCCGCCTTCTCTCGTGACCAGCCTCAGAAGATCTATATCCAGGACCGTATGCGCCAGACTCTCAAGGAGATCGCCAAGGCCTACATCCAGGAGGAGGGCAGCTTCTACCTGTGCGGTCCCACCTGGCCTGTGCCTGACGTGACCAAGGTTCTCGAGGAGGCTATCGCCCACGAAGCCAAGGCTGTCGGCAAGAAGATTGATCCTCGCAAGGAGATTGAGAAGCTCAAGGAGGAGGGACGATACGTCCTCGAGGTTTACTAGATGATGGGTTGCTTGTCATGGTTCATGCCCAAAATGGTGATTAGGATAGGATAGAAAGCATTGAAGCGTTTGAATATAACCGTTCCTAAAATTTATCTCGGTTGTTCTTTAGTGTTGTCTGTCACAACCATGCCGGAATACTGTCACGGCAATTCCAGATGTCTGCTGTTCTCTGGCAAGTCTGTCCTGGCGGTCGCCGTCACCTTTGAGCGTGACATTCTCGTCGTTACTTTCGGCGAGTGAATATCACAGAGTCGTGGTCCATGCCAACAGATGCATCACCCACCATACCGCCTCCTGCTCACGCACAAGTTCAACACATCAAACACTTACGCGCGCGACTACCGGTTAATCTAGATATTGTTATCCGCTCTAACAATATGCACAAGCTGGCCGACGTTCTCGTATTCTCCCCACGACCGGCTCAGCCGTAAGCCGACGGGCCTAGACCGAGCGGGTAGCTCACCGAAAAGCAATTATCAATATGGTGAAACTGCCTAATGGCCCAAGGAGATGGAGGGTTTCCGCGGGAATCAGGGCGAATGTGGAAATCCGAGAGGGCCTTTTGGTGATGGTGTTTTGTTCGCTTTCGCTTTCTCCCTCTCTTTGCTGTGGTTTGGTTTGCTAATCTTCATTGGGCAGCAACACTATGGTGCCTGACCCGGTGCAATTTGAATGCCCAACTCTGCTCACGTGAAGGATCTTTTTAGCTCCTGTAACTGTTACAGGAGCAGAGAAAGGGGCAAACTCAAAAAAAAGGGGGCGGAGATTGATATCGGAGTCTCGAGGGCGCCGAAAAGGGTTATCCGGGGGAGGTTGACCGCTGAAGATCAACGCTTGTTGTAGGACTCAACGGTCGGTGAAGATAAGCCGGCGACAAGCGGTGGTGCCTGAAGGCTGAAGAAGCTTTTTCTTGATATGCTTGTATGACGGGGCTGTGATGATATCAATGATACTCAATGATACTCAATGATGCTACATAATACACGCATATATGATTGAGTTTCGATAGACCTCAAGACTACGACGTAGTAGGGATATCTACGACACTGGCTGGGAATTCCTTGCTATTGTAGTTCACGTGGTCTATTGTATATGCAGCTCAAACCTAACAAACTGGAGACAACCGGGGAACCACGTCTGTCCTGATGCTACGGCCCAGTCAGGTATTCCGTTCCGTAGGATCTAGGGTCCAGAACTATCTATACCGCTTAGCATGCTTCTCGGTTCCGCCGCCGGGGCATAGACAACTAGAGGATACAGTATGAATTCATGAGCGTCGTGTAAAGAGTACATGGCTGCCAGGCACTTGATCAAGACTGTGTGTGTGTCCCCCTGCTGTGGTGGGTAGATAGATAGATAGATGTCTTTTGAGAGGCTCTGTCATCTCAAGTGCCGGTCAGGGGAGAAACACACATGGCAGTACTGCGAAGAGCAAGAAACAGCCACAGATGATTCAGCCCCTTTCAGCACCGACAGATAGACGTATGGGATGTGAAAGTAGAAGCCGTTGCTGTTGCGCTTCACGTTTGCTTGTTTATATAGAGAGTGATAGCTTCATGCACCATGAACCTGAAGCTGTAAATTCGCCTACTGGCCTGATATGGCACTGGGAAGAACAGGATTGCGATACAACTTTATGCGCAGGAATCTTGCAGCATTTGTAAACTATGTATCTATTCTTTACTTCATGGGTGTTGCTACTTGAACAGTTGCTCCATGAGTAGAGGTTAAAACTAAATATATAAGTCGCTGGGTATCTGGGAACTACATGTGGGGCCACATCTCTGCGACGGAGCCTTTATTCACTCTTGGCAAATGACAAAAAACAGTGTTTACAGCCTGTGAATATAAAGTCTGGAATACTTTGTCATGTCTTTACGACTGGCAAAAGTTTGAGACGCATTGCATCTCCCCCGGGAAGGCTCGAACTTCCGATCTCCCGATTGTCTATGAATAACAGTCGGACGCTTTAGCCAACTAAGCCACAGGGGATAAGTTGGTTCGATGGTGGAGAACCAGCTAGTAGAGAATATGTATGCTTCATGATATTTGCCACAAAAAGCCATATTCGTGTATCAAGATCTTGAACCTCTTTGTGAAATCCATGGCAGATAATTAATACCACTGACAGAATCGCTACCTACTCCATACCCGGTTTAAGAAACAACCAACACCATAGTACACGCAGACGACTTAGGCTAAGCAAAAGCAGCCCAGAACATCAAGCTATTTATCTTCCCTTGGAAACAAGGTCATTCATCAACTCTTCGACTCACTGCCCTAAGCATAACACAACTACGCCGGCAAGCAACCATATGAAGTAAGATACTCCACGTTCTGGAACCGTCAGCTAATACGATTTCTAGTAAAAATTCTGTGTCAAGAGTCTCCGCTCTTCTGGCAGGCCACGCTCCTGGCTATGGCGCAATGTCGCTCTCATCGATCTCGCACGAAGGAGATCAAAATCAAGATCAAGATGGAGCCCAGCGAAGAAAACTAACCAACCCAGCAGGCAGTGCTCATTTTAGATATGGATACTGAAAAAGCAATCATCATCGGGTGGTTTCTCCACGTGTGGCATTACGAAAGGGAGGACAAGAATGGGATCATGGAGAAGGAAAAAAAAAAGCAACGTTCACGAAAACTCGGTCAAGATCCCTCCCCTGCATGTACAGTGTAGCGTAGTGCAGTGTTTGTTGATCTAGAAGGGAAGATAGAATGAGGCTACCGCGAGGCCTGCAGTGACGCAGTGACGCAGTTCGGCTAGATCAATCAATCGCATGATAAACATTAATTATATCGTGATGCAGACAGATATCGTATCTCATCTCATCGTACCTACGCCCTGTCTAGCTTGTCTCGCCTCCCTCGGTTCCCCTAGAAGCCAAGAGTTTGCCTGTCGCCATCGTAAAAGGGATCGACGACATGGATATATGATAGATGCTGTTCGGGACCGACAACTCACATGAGGCCAAGCAAATATCGGTGAAAAGAGAGAGATTGGCATGTATACGTCTTGGCTGCAGGATCAAGAATTCGGTTCTCGCCCTTTAGCCACCCGAGGATGGACAGAAGAAGAAGATGATGGATGCATCAGGACAAGGCGAGGCTGTACTGTCAGACAGTTGATGTAACATTGCAACTGTCACTCATTTTGGTCTCATTTCTCTCCTTGTCACTCACCACTCTCCGTAAGAACTACTCCGCTGCCTCGGATCCTACCTTGATAGCGTGCATCCATCGTAAGAGGTACACAGAAAAGGTCAATGCGAGATCTGCAATAGCCTAGTACAACTGTGTCCCTCACCTCATCTCTCCCCCTTGAAGGCAAAAGAGAGAACCCACAGCCCCAAACCATCTGCCAGCCTGTCCGATCTGTACCGGGCGAAGAATAACAAGCAGGGTCTTCTCTTCTCCTAGCAGACCGTCCTACCCAGCCAGGAAGTTTCCGAGCAGCATATGCATACATGTATATACAAGGCCGACAGATGGTGAGTAAAAAGAAAAGAAAAGAAAAGAAGGGAAAAGAAAAGACTTGGGTCAAACACTCACTCTCAGGTCGTTGCACTGTATCAATCCATATCCATCCCACCCCCTGTAGCCGAAACAAACGAGGCTAGGATCATTACATGACGTTAAGCAGCTGAAGCGAATCAACTACCGGTATCCTTACCTACGGGGCATTGTGCGTTTGCGACTTTGGGTCCCCTTATCTCGTCCCCCTTCTCGTCACATATCAACAGAGAACAGGGCTGTCCACTGTATCATCATAGCGCTCAGAGTCACAAGTAATCAAGCTGAAGAGAACACATGCATGCATTATCTCTTGGTGGAAAACCACAAAATTTTGATAATAAATGAATGCTAATAACAAACGAAAACATCATCCATGTACCCGCACCACTTTTATCCCATGCGTTTGACAATGCTGAACCGTAAATGACCCCGATGTTCGTAACAAGAAAAGGAGTAAAACAAACGTGTAATTGAATGGATTAGGAATAGGAAAAGCACTCAGTAACAAGTGTGACCACAAGAAGATCGATAAACACCAGCGCAATTGTGATCTGCCACGGTAACTCTAGTTGAAAGAAGAAGAAAAAAGGCGAGGC